>SJYC01122982.1:0-11545 GCA_006408675.1 Madoqua kirkii
ATTAAAACTGAATACAAATACTTTAACTCAAGAAAAATCATAGGTAGACAATCGGAATAAATCTTGTATGACAAATATTAGCCTGATATTCAGAATGAAAAATTGAAAGAAGCAGGCAATCTCTAATTTAAGCTTTAAAAAAAAAAAGAGAATACATAAATGAATCTAGAAATTAGACGTGAATCATTAGGACCCTATAAGGGACTTCAATTTAAATAAAACATATATTAAAACTTTAAGACACAATTTTGTTTCATTTTTTCCCCCTGAAATGAGACTCACTTCCTAAGTTCCAACACATGGGGTTATAATTACTTTTCCAATAAGATAAGGAATTAAATTTCATTGCACTCTTTCAGTCAGAAAATATTTATCAAATGTCTATTAGATGCAAGATGCTGCCATTGTATTAGACTCAGTGAGTTGAGAGAGAAACAAGACAGAGTCTCTGCTGGTTTTAGAATTTACAGCCTAGCAGAGAAAATAGACATTAAACAATGGATTACTTGATTGGCCACATTTCACAACTGAAAGAGATGTATCCATGATAATATTGACATTGTGTAGAGGGAAACTTCTTTAGACAAAGTAGAGAGTAGGGTAGGAGAGGTCAGAATAAATTGTTCCTGGTGGAAATGTTGACAGAGGAAAGTTTTAAAGCAGAAGAAAGAATTGAGAGAGTGAGATGTGAAGAGAAGATGGTGACTCAGAGAAGTGGGCAAAGCAAGGGCAAAGCCTCATCAAATAAATTTTTTCCTCTGATAAATAAGAAAACTGAAATCCAAGGAGATTAAATGATTTATACAAGTTTTAGTAACTAGTAAGGCTGATTTCTGGTTTCCAGCTCTTCCCAATACACTCTACCATAATTTTACTTTGCCATATTTTGCTTTTTCCACATAACACAAAAGTGGCTACATCCTGCTGTTCAAAGTGCTGTGTGTTCTTGCTTAGTAGCTCAGTCATGTTCAACTCTTTGAGACCCCATGCATTGTAGCCCACCAGGCTCCTCAGTCTGTGGAATTCTCCAGGCAACACTACTGGGTGGGGTGCCAGGCCCTGCTCCAGGGGATCATCCTAACCCAGGGATCAAACCCGGGTCTCCCGCATTGCAGGCAGATTCTTTACCCTCTGAGGCACCAGGAAAGCCCAGGAATACTGTTTAAACTGCAAGAATGTTAAAAACAAAATTTATCCAAGATCCTGTTTTTAAAGTATCAACTTCAAAAGAATCTATGTTACAAAGTAATGAGATTGTCTAAAAAAAAAAAAAAAAAAGTCAGTAAAGCAATAGACCAAGATGCAAAAAAACGGCCCTAAGCCTGCTGTCATTTAATCTTTTTGTACCCCTTCAAACGGATAACCTTGATGTTGAAAGTAAAGGAATCAATTTTGTTACATTTTATGCCCATCGGTGACAGTAAGTTTGTGAAGTGCTTACCAGAAAGAGAGCTTGGCTGGTTGTCTAGCAACAAAGTAAATACACATGTTGGTATAAACTGACTACTCTTTAGAAGGAACCACATTCATTATCCACTTATAAAATCTATCTCTTAACAAAGAGAAAAAATAAAAAATAAAAATATAAGACCTGGCAGGGGAGAGGGTAGACATGATAAGAGGAAAAGAGAATTCCAGAAGTTTAAAAATTAACTTCTAATAATTATGAGGATGGAATCTGCCCCCCTCCACCCCCGCCCATAAGTCAAATAGACCTGTGAAGAGGTTGACTAGATACTGATGAAACGAAGGACAAAATACTCTAGAATCACCAATTCATAAAATCATCTCTGCATCAGCGCTGAGCACCTAACTCCTATAATTCAACTAGATGAGACTGACTGTGGCTAATCAGATAAAATTCATTAATGACGTCTATCAAAATCATTCATATTACAGAGGCCATTTTCAAGAGAAACTTTGGTTTAGCTATACACTGAAAATGAGTGGTGGAAAGAAAAAAAAAAAAGACTAATTCACACTTTGTCATAGGAAGTATGCCTACTGTTACTGCCAGGCACGTATCCCATGACAAACTATCCCTCTTATTGCTGTTATTGTTGTTGTTACTTTAATCTCTGATACCAGAGCCAAGAGCCAGGAGTATTTAGCTTTGCTCCTGCAGTAATCAGTTAAGAAGCTTCTGTCTATCTGTTCCTCTCTGTCTATTCCTTTCCAGGAGCAGCTTTGACTCTTAAATTCCTGCCTGGCTTCTGAATTGATGGCATGGCAACTGACTTCTGTATGTTTTGTTGTTGTTGTTGTTGCTTTTTTTGTTTTGTTTTGTTTTTAATTCCTGACTACTACAACTTGCTTTGGAGTGACCTCTGGTATCTGTGTACTTCCTGGATTTGCAGTTTGCTTACCTGACTCCTATCTAGTATCTCAATTTCTTTCATTTACGCTGGTTTTGTATTCTGCTTCTGCCCCAACACCTATCTCACTCCCAGCTCCTGTGCCTATAAAGTTCTATTGAGACTTTCTATTCTAGAATTTAGCATATTAGACAAATTTCAACATTTGGTCACATTTCTTTTCAGACAAAACACTCAACACTGATGTTTCTGCACAGTGGTTTTCAAGATCTCTTGGGCTGCGAGTTTAAATGTAATAAATTCTTTATGAGTCAACTCAAACAAAATACATTTTTATATGAACAGCATGAATAATTTAGAAACAAGCAAAGCTCATTTTAAATCCCATTGGTTTTAGAGACCATACTATACTTAAACATTGTGATTGTAGGGTTAAAAAGGAAAGACTACAATAATAATACGATGACTAGAGTGATGACGAGGACTGGCATCATCTTTTGAGTAATACATGTGCCTTCTATGGCACCTGAATTTTCACTGGAACTTAAAAAACACTATTCAGTGGATATGCTCTAGAGTATTAGCTAACTAATTTATTACAGGTGTGAAAAAAGCAACATAATTCAGGTATGGTACTTATGTTACTCAAGATCACACACAAAGTAGGCCAAAGAGCTCTAATTAGAAATTGTCTTATATGACTTCAAAACTGAGACTTGCAGTCATTTTTTCTGTTTCTCCTAAGAAATCCAACCTTAACATCTCTAAAATTCTATTAAAAAGAAAACAAATTGAATAGGTGACTCTGACTAAAAGCTTCAAAGGCATTATATTGTCTTGTTACCTTTAAAGCAGTACACCCAAGGGGAAGAAAAAGCAGTTATTCTCCTCCACTATTGCAAAATAGTGTGTGTGTGTAAACTGGTACAAATACCATGGGAAACTATTTGGCAGTTTATCCTAAAGCTAAAGATAGAGGTACAGAGTCACCAGTAGCAATTCTATGCTGGGTACAGTATGGACTGTAAAGAAATACGTGTATATGTCTACTAAAAGCCATGCATATGCGTGTTCATATAAGAATTATTAATAATAGTCTAAAACTCTAAACAGCCTAAAATTTCATAAATAACTTCCCAAAATTCCCTAATACAATTAATTCTACAGATTGTGATATATTCATACAGTGGAATAGCAATCGGAAAAGAACAACTATGTACCTCATAGACAGAAAATATATCTACAGAACCTAAGCAAAATAGTAAGCTGCTTGGATTCATAAAGTCCTAAAACATGGAAAACTGAACTCTGGTGAATGGTGAGAAGAGTGCTTTCTTTGAGAGGGCAGTATTGCCTGGAAGAGGCAAGGAGCTCTTCCAGAGCACTGGAAGTACTCTGCATTGATCTGAGAGTCAGACGTCTCTCATATTCACAAACATTCACTGCACAATTGAGATATGTGCATGTCTAACTTATACTTTCATTTAAAAAAAGAAATGTTCCAGGATGAGATAAAAATAAATTATTATTTATTAAAAAGCTTATAACAATTATTTTAAAAATACATAATTTGAAACACTGTTTGAGTCTGACTTCTCTATAAGCCATGTTATAACTATAAACTATGATTATGACTTTCCCCCAAGATATAGGTTTAAAAAGAAGAGTTAATAATCAATGCTGAGAAACGGTATCACTTTTTGGAGTAAGAAAAAGTCATATTAGATCATTTTCTCACAGTGTATTAGAAAATAAATTCTATATGGAATTAAAAGTTAAATAAGCAAAGATATCTAAAAAGACACCCCAAAAGATTATTTTTCTATTACTCAGTTGCATAAGTCTATCTGTAAAACTCTATCTAAAACGCGAAGGAAAAGTATTTTCCTTCCATATTTTAAAATGTCATTGAAAACTCAAAAGCAGAATTTGAAAAGCAAACAATAGGATAGGAAATATATTTTCACAGCCTCTGACAAGAAATGGTAACACTATCTGTAGCACATAAAGAGTGCTTATAAGCTATAAATGTATTTTTCTAAGAAAGCAGACAGCAGAAATAGAAGATACAGACAACATAAAAAATAAATAAAGTATATAGTCTATCCACATGAGAACTGTTTGACTTTGTACATTAAGGATATGCAATTAAAATCACAAATTAAAAAATGGTTTTTTTCTAACAAATTGATAAAAAGTAAAAACATAATATAGAGGGGAGTAAGAAGACTCTTGAGAGTCTCTTGGATTGCAAGATCAAACCAGTCAATCCAAAGGAAATCAACCCTGACTATTCATTGGAAGGACTAATCCTGAGGCTTCGCCCACCTGATACGAAGAGCCGACTCATTGTAAAAGACCCTGATTCTGGGAAAGAATGATGGCAGGAGGAGAAGGGGGTGACAGAGGATGAGATGATTGGATGGCACCACCAACTCAAAGGACATGGGTTTGAGCAAACTCTGGGATATAGCGAAAGACAGAGAAGCCTGGCATGCTGCAGTCCATGGGGTCCCAAAGTCAGACATGACTAAGCGACTCAACAACAACAACAATTAAGAACTACAGTAAGTCCCCTACATGCAAATAACTTCCATTTCAGGAGCATGTTCATAAATCCAACAAAGGCAGCCTAAGTGACTGACTACTGACACAGTCATCTATATGCTGTACTGTACCGTAATAGGTTTCTAATATTTTTCACACAAATGATACGCACAAAAAAACAAAAACAAAGATACCGTTTTTAATCTTACAGTACAGTACCTTGAAAAGTCCAGTAGTACAGTACAACAGCTGGCATACCAGGGCTGGCATCAAGTGAACAGGCAAGAAGAGTTACTGCCCGGAGGAGTGAGAGGAGGTAGGAGATGGCAGAGCTGAAGGAGAAATACGAGATGGAAGACAAGCTGCAACTTCACAGATGCCTGATGCCGATGGCACAGGTTCTGACTCCTTGCTGGACTCAATTCTATCTACCCTTTTGAAAAAGAAGATCTAATGACGTCTGCATAGTATCTCTGTTTTTTTGTTTGTTTGTTTTTTATCATCACTGATGATGCCGCAGCACTGGACTGCTTTCTGAACCGCTGCTGCAACCTTCCTGTACCATTCTAGGTCCATGTCCTGTGCTTCAAAAACTAACAGTGCCTCTTCAAACAAAGAGCATCACCTTGCCATTTCCTGTGCTGTGAATCTCTTCGGTTCTTCATTTACTTCTTCTTCCTCTTGTCGCTCTTTGCCCTTTCTCTGGGCCTCCAATTCCATTCATTAGTAAGTTCCTTGTGTTGCCCAGAAGTTCAATGAAGTCATCCTCTTGCAAATTTAGCTCCAGCTTCTCACTGAAGGTCACTGAGTTGCTGAAGGCCTCTTTGGATTCCTCATCCACCTTCTCAGAGCCACAAAAACTGCAAACAAACTTCAGGCAAAGGTTCTTCCGAACTTCGTTCATGATGATGCCTGTAACCTCACACCAAACAAAGTCGATGTTTTTATGGCCTTTAGATGTTATTCAGTTCAGTGCCATTCAGTCACTAAGTCGTATCCAGCTCTTTGCGACCCCATGGACTGCAGCATGTCAGGCCTCCCTGTCCATCACCAACTCCTGGAGTTTACTCAAGCTCATGTCCATTGAGTCCTTGATGCCATCCAGCCATCTCATCCTCTGTTGTCCCCTTCTCCTCCTGCTTCAGTCTTTCCCAGCATCAGGGTCTTTTCAGATAAGTCAGCTCTTTGCATCAGGTGGCCAAAGTACTGGAGTTTCAGCTTCAGCATCAGTCCTTCCAATGAATATTCAGGACTGATTTCCTTTAGGATGCTATATTCCTTTGAAAATTGTTGTATGATTATTCCTGATTTGTGGCTTGTCTTTACTACCTGACAAAAAGTGTGGTGTAAATAACATTTCTTTAAAGTCGCTATAACTCTCTGATGCTGATGGCACAGGTTCTGACTTCTTGCTGGATTCAATTCTATCTACCCTCTTGAAAAAGAAGATCTAATGATGTCCATAGGTGCATAGTGAGTATTTGGCAGCAGATTTACTATTTTGATGTTAGGATGAAAGACACCCATGACTGGAGAGGGCCTGGAGCATTGTTGAGCAGAAAAAGAACGTTGAATGTCTTTCTCTAAGCAATATTTCTCTACCTCTGTGATAAAATGATGGAAAAGCCAGTCCTGGAAAATGGCCTGTGTAACCCAGGCTTTGGGGTCACTCTTCCACACAACAGCAAAGAGCCCTTGGCTATGTTTTCAAGGGCTCTTGGGTCTCTGAATGACCTAAGAGAGGTTTCAGCTTCGCAGTGCCAGAAGTATTGCCACCAAACAGCAGGCTTAGCCTACTCTTTGCTGCTTAGTAGCCTGGCATCAACTTTTCTTCCTTGCTGATGTGACTTCAGCCTGACATCCTATTCCAGTACAGTCCTGTCTCAACCACATTCAAAACTTGCTTAGGTAAATGGTTGCCTTCATCAGTACTTTCTTTGAAACATTTCAGGAAATCCTCAGGCAGCTATGGTATCTGCACTTATTGTCTCATCACTTACTTTTATGTTGGCACAGTCATGATCCAGTGAAACCTGCCATGGCTGGCATGAAAAGATCACTCTCTGATTCTTGACCACATTACTTCTTCAAGTCTTCATAAGGGTTTTTAGGCTTTCCTGGTGACTCAGATGGCAAAGAATCTGCCTGCAGTGTGGGAGACCCGGGTTCGATTCCTGGGTTGGGGAGATCCCCTGGAGAGGGGAATGAAAACCCACTCCAAAACTGCTGCCTGGAAAATTCCATGGACTGAGGAGCCTGATGGGGGTCCATGAGGTCAGAAAGAGTTGAACACAACTGAGCGATGAACACTTCACTTTCACTGAATCAACATTAAACTGAGCAGGACTTGATGCTGAGGCCAATGCTGCATCCACACACACTGAGCAGTTTCTCCATGCTTTTTCAATATTACTGTTGACATTTTTGACATTGCAGAGTTCACATTTCCACAATCTTGAGTATCGTGTGGATAGTTGCATGATTTGTGTTACAAGTGTGAGAGATATCTACCATCTTTTTATCTCATTCCAGCTCAATTATTTTCACTTTTGTATCTACAGTTATCTCTTGGCACTACTTAGCACCACCAGCTATATCTCTGCAGCTTCCAGACATCCTGGGCTTAAAATAAAGATACCATACTATGTACTCTATGCAGTACTGAACAGTAAAGTGCACAAAGGTACAACCACCTGCAAAGGGACAACCACCTGCAAAGGCACAACCACCTGCAAAGGCACAACCATCTGCCGAGAATGCACGCATGTGACCACGCATGCTGGACAGGTGAACTTCATGACTGGACACAGGAAACCAAGTCCACATTTTCGAAAGTTCAAAACTTGAAGGTTCATATGTAGTGGACTTCCTATACAGTAAAATAGACACTAACTATGAATGCCTATTACATGTAAATTGGCTCAAACTTTGAGTGAAATCTAGCAAGCAGAAACATTTAAATGCCTGTGCCTTCTGACTCAGTAATTCCAATTAGTTGAATCCATTTAAAAAAATAAAGCAGCAATCAGAAATGTTATTAGTAGTTTTATACAAGAAATAAGCATCATTCTAGAGAAACTCAGCAGATACTTACTGAGAACCTACAACATTCCAGGCAATATAGAGCAAAAGGCACGCAATAAACAAGATATGAAGTCTATGTAATAACCACCAATATAAACTATAAACAGATCATTATTAGCACAATTGTTACTCTCAACAGGAAATATTACTGGGCTGTGAAAGCATGCAAAAGATGTAAGCTTTGGGGGCAATGATTAAAGCCTCTGAGAAAATGATATTTAAGCTGGAGCGTGATGGTTGATAGCTAGCACTGCCCTTAGACTCAGGCATGAAGGATCCTCGACTGGGCTTTGTTCTTAGAGGATGCTACATATATTCTATCAAGAACACATGGCTTCCTCTGCCACTCAGGGTCTGGCACACAATATCCATACTCATGACCAACATCATTCAAGCCACAGGAACATATTTATTTTTCTGTCTTTGAAGCAAACAATACATGTCTCCAAATGCCTTGAATGTTTGTGGATTACACCCTTGTCAATATCAGAAATGGGCATTTTCATAGCATGAGGGTGAACTGATAGATATAAGCACTTAAATACAAGAAAAAAAAATAAACTAAATTACTTAAAAATTCTCTTAGTTGAAATTCCCTATCAGATTACTTGAATGCAATCAAATCATGCATAACAAAGTAGCTTTAACTACTCTTGTCAAACATCTGTTTTTATTCTTTGGGGGATATAATTCATGGTCCTGAGGTACTCAGAGAAAAGTACAGTATTTGAAAGATTTGCACTTGGCAACTAAGAAATATTTTGAAATTTAAAAAATTCATATTTTTCCTATTTGTGTATATGTAGTCCTATACTTGAAATGTATGAAACATAATAACAATCTGTTATACTGACTAGATGCAAATGGAAAGCAGAATTATAAAGTAGTTTTACTCTATTAAAAAATTTTATTAAGATCTTACTAAATGCTCTACTTACTAAAGTAGCAAAGTAAGAACATACCTGTCTCTTATACACATCTTGTCCAAGCACAGGGTGGAGTTGGAATGGGTTGAGATGTCAGAGTTCTGATTGTTCAACCATTCTTCCTTATCACTTTCTGTCACCCAGCATGAAAGCTGACAGACCAGGAGGTATTCCTAAGGAAAGTTCTCCCTTCTTGGCATGGAATTTTTCCTGCCTTCCAAGCCAATTCATTATCCATGTGTTGATATATATACATATAACACCTAGATTCATGCCTCAGACATAGTAAATGCTTGATAAGTGTTAGCCATCATTGTTATCTTACAGCCTGGAGTACCTATTTTTCTTTCCTTCTTTCTCCTAAACATAGACTCGCCATAAGTTTTCTGGTCTTTATTTTTTATTTTACACTCCTGCCCTGATAATATCATCTCATCTAGTGCCACCTGTCACTTCTTCATGGACAACTCTTAGTTAACACACCTCAACTCTCCTGTCTTGTCCCCTCTGTAATAATTTTTTTAAAACATGGAAAATAACTATATTCATGTTTTAGATTTATATTAATTTCCATTTGTGAAAATATAAATTTATATATTTTATAATAATTTTATTTTTCATATTTTTTAAAAGTGAGTAACAGTAGAAATCAAAATAAAACTAAATAATATTACTTATTAATCATAACACCACATTAACAAAAGGAAGAATAAACATGAACATCTCAGTGGACACAGAGAAAGCATCTGGTGAAATTCAAAATTCATTCCTGATAAACATTTTCAAAGTTGATACAGAGGAAACATACCTCAACATAATAAAGACTATTTATAACCAATCTGCAGTGTTGGAGAAGACTCTTGAGAATCGAAAGGACTCAAGAGTACAGTCCATGAGATCCAAGGAGATCAAACCAGTCAGTCCTAAAGGAAATCAATCGTGAATATTTATTGGAAGGATTGATCTTGAAGCTGAAACTCCAATAATTTGGCCACCTGATGAGAAGAACTGATTCATTAGAAAAGACCCTAATTCTGGGAAAGATTAAAGGTGGAAGGAGAAGGGGACAACAGGGGATGAGATAGTTGGAAGGCATCATTGACTCTATGGATGTGAGTTTGAGCAAGCTCTGGGAGATGGTAAAGGACAGGGAAGCCTGGCATGCTGCAGTCCACGGGGCTGCAAAGAATCAGACACAACTGAGCTAATGAACAGCAACAGCAGTAGCTAACATTAAAATTAACAGTGAAAAGCTGAAAGGCTTTCCTCTAAAATCAGGAACAAAATAAGGATGCCCACACTCACTGGCTTTGTTGAACATATTATTTGAACTCCTAGCCACAACAACGAGAGAAGAAAAGTAAGTGAAAGGAATTCAAACTGGAAAGAAATATGTAAAACTGTCACTGTTTGCAGATGACAAGGTACTATATAGAGAAAATCCTTATGATGCTACAAAAAATGTTCTAGAGCTCATCAGTGAAATCAGTAAAGTTGCAGGATATAAAATTAATATGCAGAAATCAGTTGGTTTTCTATACACTAAAAAAAAGAACCAAACTTTTCATACTGTTCATGGGGTTATGTGTATATGTTAGCTTAAAACTCAAGTTTCAAAAAGCTAAGATCATGGTATCCAGTCCCATCACTTCATGGCATATAGATGGTGAAGGGCTGGAAAAAGTGACAGACTTTATTTTCTTGGGGTCCAAAATCACTGTGGATAATGACTGCAGTTATGAAATGAAAAGATGCTTGCTCCATGGAAGAAAAGCTATTACCAACCCAGACAGTATATTAAAAAGCAGAGACATTACTTTGCTGACAAATGACTATCTAGTCAAAGCTATGGTTTTTCCAGTAGTCATGTACGGAAGTGAGAGCTGGACTATAAAGACGATTTAGCTCTGAAGAACTGATGTTTTTAAACTGTGATGTTGGAGAAGACTCTTGAGAGTCCACTGGACAGTAAGGAGATCCAGTCAGTCCATCCTAAAGGAATTCAGTCCTTAATATTCACTGGAGGGGCTGATGCTGAAGCTGAAGCTCCAATACTTTGGCCACCTGCTGTGAAGAACTAACTCACTGGAAAAGAGGCTGATGCTGGGAAAGATTGAAGTCAGGAGAAGAAGGGGATGAAAGAGGATGAGATGGTTGGATGGCATCACCAACTCGACAGACATGAGTTTGAGCAGCTCTGGGAGTTGGTTACAGAGAGGGAAGCATGGCATGCTGTAGTCCACGGGGTTACAAAGAGTCAGACATGCCTGAGCTATTGAACTGAACTGAACTGAAGAACAAGTTACCAAAAAGAAGAAAAAAATTTCATTTAAAAGTGCATCAAAAAGACTGAAATATCTAGGCATAAAATGAACCAGGAAGTAAATAACCTATACTCTGAAAACTATGAAACATTAATGAAGGAAACTGAAGCCGATTCAAACTAATGGGAAGATATTATATACTCATTGTTTGGAACAATTAATATTACTAAAATGCCCATGTTATCCAAAGCAAATGTACAGATTCAATTCAGTTCCAACCAAAATACGTGTTCAGCTGCTTCAGTTCAGTTCCGTTGCTCAGTCGTGTCCAACTCTTTGCGACCCCATGATTCGCAGCACACGAGGCCTCCCTGTCCATCACCATCTCCCGGAGTTCACTCAGACTCAC
>SJYC01122983.1:0-12877 GCA_006408675.1 Madoqua kirkii
TGGAAAATTCTGAAAGAGATGGGGATACCCCAGACCACTTGACCTGCCTCTTGAGAAACCTGTGTGCAGGTCAGGAAGCAACAGTTAGAACTGGACATGGCACAATAGACTGGTTCCAAATATGGAAAGGAGTATGTCAAAGCTGTATATTGTCACCTTGCTTATTTAACTTATATACAGAGTATATAATTTGAAACCCTGGGCAGGATGAAGCACAAGCTAGAAGCAAGACTGGTGGGAGAAATATCAATAACCTCAGGTATTCACATGACACCCCCTATGGCAGAAAGTGAAGAAAAGCTAAAGAATCTCTTGATGAAAGTGAAAGAGGAGAGTGGAAAAGTTGGCTTAAATCTCAACATTTAGAAAACTAAGATCATGACATCCGGTCCCATCACTTCATGGGAAATAGATGGGAAACAGTAAAAACAGTGGCTGACTTTAATTTTTTGGGCTCCAAAATCACTGCAGATGCTGATTGCAGCCATGAAATTAAAAGAAACTTGCTTACTCCTTGGAAGGAAAGTTATGACCAACCTAGATAGCATATTAAAAAGCAGAGACATTACTTTGCCAACAAAGGTCCATCTATTCAAGGCTATGGTTTTTCCATTTGTTATGTATGGCTGTGATAGTTGAACTATAAATAAAGCTGAGCACATGATTTCAACTATGCTATTGGAGAAGACTCTTGAGAGTCCCTTAGACTGCAAGGAGATCCAACCAGTCCATCCTAAAGGAAATCAGCCCTTTAGAATGTTCATTGGAAGGACTGATGTTGAAGCTTAAACTCCAAATACTTTGGCCACCTGATGCAAAGAGCTGATTCTGTGAAAAGGCCCTGCTTCTGGGAAAGATTGAAGGCAGGAAAGGACGGGGATGACAGAGGATGAGATGGTTGGATGGCATCACCAACTCAATGGACAGGAATTTGAGTAAACTCTGGGAGTTAGTGATGGACAGGGAGGCCTGGCATGCTGCAATTCATAGGGTCTCAAAGAGTCAGACATGACTGATCGACTGAACAGAACCCAAATTTAACCTGATGTCACTGTTCAGAATGGATGTACATGAGCATATATATATATATATATATATATATATATACACACACACACACACACACACACACATATATAATTTCATATATATTTATTTGTATTATATATATATTTTTTTCATGATCACAACCTCTATCAAGCTAGCCCAAGCCACTATAGTCTCTCATTTATGCAACTGCAATGGTCTTACTCTTGGTTTCACTGATTTTTACACCTAACCCTCTAAATTTCACTCATCGATCAGATTGTATATTCAAACCATCCTTAATAAAATCTGAAGACTTCAGCTGGACCTACCAATAAATATAAAAAATGCTCTGCTTTTTGGCTAATGGTTCTTCTTTTTATTTTTAATCACTAATCTTCAAATACACTATCCAAGACTATGTATCCTTTGTCTTTCAAATCTTCACACACACTCCAGCCTCAGGAGTTCAGTGTTTGCTGTTATCTCTGTGTAGATCACAACAAACTGTGGAAAATTCTGAAAGAGAAGGGAATACCAGACCACCTGACCTGCCTCCTGAGAAATCTGTATGGACGTCAAGAAGCAACAGTTAGAACTGGACATGGAACAACAGACTGGTTCCACCAGGATAGGAGTATGTCAAGGCTGTATATTGTCACCCTGCTTATTAACTTATATGAAGAGTGCATCATGAGAAATGCTGGACTGGATGAAGCACAAGCTGGAATTGAGATTGCCAGGAGAAATATCAATAACCTTCGATATGAATATGACAGCACCCTTATGGCAGAAAGCAAAGAAGAACCAAAAAGCTTTTTGATGAAGGTGAAAGAGCAGAGTAAAAATGTTGGCTTACAACTCAACATTCAGAAAACTGAGATCATAGCATCTGGTCCCATCATTTCGTGGCAAATAGATGGGGAAACAGTGAAAGACTTTATCTTTTTGGCTCCAAAATCATTGCAGATGGAAACTGCAGCCATAAAATAAAGAGGCTTGCTCCTTTGAAGAAAAGCTATGACCAACCAAATAGCATATAAAAAAGCAGAGACATCACTTTGCCAAAAAAAGATACATCTAGTCAAAGTTTTTGTTTTTCTAGTAGTCATGTATGGATGTGAGAGTTTGACCATAAAGAAAGCTGAGCTCCAAAGAATTGATGCTTTTGAGCTATAGTGTTGGAGAAGACTTTTGAGATTCCCTTGGACAGCAAGGAGATCCAACCAGCCTGTCATAAAGGAAATCAGTCCTTAATATTCATTGGAAGGACTGATACCAAAGCTGAAACTTCAATACTTTGGCCACCTGATGTGAAGAACTGACTTATTCAAAAAGACCCTGATGCTGGGAATGACTGAAGTCAGGAGGAGAAGGGAACAACAGAGGATGAGATGGGTGGATGGCATTACTGACTCAATGGTCATGAGTTTGAGTAAGCTCTAGGAACTGGTGATGGGCAGGGATGGCTGGAGTGCTGCAGTCCATGAGGTCCCTAAAAGTCGGAAATGACTGAGTGACTGAACTGACTGTGAAAACCTCTTGCACTTAGATTTGCCTCTATCCCTCATTCATCCAATCATGTACTCAAATTTCAACACCTTTGACGAGGTCTTCACTAGTTTCCCTGTCTAAAATTTATTATTCTTCACTTTGTATTACCTTGGCTTTCCTCATTATACTCCTAGAACACATGAATACATTATATTAAATTTGTTGACTAAAATATGTACAACCTGAGAGTTGCGAGTTGTTTTAATTGAAGCAAAATGAGGATTGCAGCCCAGGAGACAGCACCTCAGATAACTCTGAGAGACTGTTCCCAAAAAGGAAGTGGTGGAAGGTCAATTTATACGATTTTGATGAAGGGGGAGTTCATTGAAATCAAGTGGTTACTTTACAAAATATTTCTGCTAAGTCACAGGGAGCTGATGTCACCATGAAGAGACTTAGTGCTGTTCTAGGTATGAGAGGGCTTCCCTATAGTCTCAGGTTGGTGGCTCAGACAATAAAGAATCTGCCTGCCACAGGAGAGACCACAGTTCAGTCCCTGCATCAGGAAGATCTGCTGGAGAAGGGAATGGCTACCCAGTAGCCATTATCGCCAGGGAATGCCAGTATTATTTTCTAGGAAATCCCATGCACAGAGGAGCCTGGCAGGGCACAGTCAGCAAAAACAAAATAGCTGACTGTAACTCAGATCATGAACTCTTTATTGCAAAATTGAAACTTAAATTGAAGAAAGTAGGGAAAACCATTAGACCATTCAAAGGACCTAAATCAAACCCCTTACAATTATACAGTAGAATTGACAAATAGATTCAAGGGAGTAGATCTGATAGACAGAGTGCCTAAAGAACTAAGGCCAGAGGTTCATGACATTATACAGGAGACAGTGATCAAGACAATCCCCAAGAAAAAGAAATGTAACAAGGTAAAATGGTCATCAGAGGAGGCCTCACAATAGCTGAGAAAAAGAAATAAAGGCAAAGGAGAAAAGGAATGATATACCCATCTAAATGCAGAGTTGCAAAGAACAACAAAGGGAGATAAGAAAACCTTCTTCACTGATCAATGTAAAGAATTAGAGGAAAACAATAGAATGGGAAAGACTAGAGATCTCTTAAAAATAAAATTAGAGATACCAAGGGAATATTTCATGCAAAGATGGGCACAATATAAGGACAGAAATAGTATGGTCCTAACAGAAGCAGAAGATATTAAGAAAAGGTGGCAAGAACATAGAAAATAACTATACAAAAAATATTTTCATGACACAGATAACCACGATGGCATGATCACTCACCTAGAGAGAGACATCCTGGAATGTGAAGTCAAGTGAGCCTTAGGAAGTGTCACTATGAACAAAAAGTGAAGGAGACAGAAATACAGCTGAACTATTTCAAATCCTTTAAAAGGTGATGCTGTGAAAGTGCTACACTCAGTATGCCATCAAACTTGGAAAAACTCAGCAGAAGCAACAGGAGTGGAAAAGGTCTGTTTGCATTCTGATCCCAAAGAAAGGCAATGCCAAAGAATGCTCAAACTACTGCACAATTGCACTCATCTCACACGCTAGCAAAGTAATGCTCAAAATTCTCCAAGCCAGGCTTCAGCATTATGTGAACTGAGAACTTTCAGATGTTGAAGCTGGATTTAGAAAAGGCAGAAGAACCAGAGATCAAATTGCTAACATATGTTGGATCATAGAAAAGGCAATAGAATTCCAGGAAAACATCTACTTCTGCTTTATTGACTATACCAAAGCCTTTAACTGTGTGCATCAAAACAAACTGTGGAAAATTCTGAAAGAGACTGGAATATGACAACACCTTCCCTGCCTCCTGAAAAATCTGTCTGCATGTCAAGAAGCAACAGTTAGAACCAGACATAGAACAACAGAGTGGTTTCAAATTTGGAAAGGAGTACATCAAGGGTGTGTATTGTCACCCTGCTTATTTAACTTATGTGTAGGGTACGTCATGTGAAATTCCAGGCTAAATAAAGCAGAAACTGGATCAAGATTGCCAAAAGAAATATCAATAACCTCAGATATGCAGACACCACCACCCTTATGGCATAAAGTGAAGTAAAGAGCCTCTTGATGAAAGTGAAAGAGGAGAGTGAAAACATTGGCTTGAAACTCAACATTCAGAAAACTGAGATCATGGCATTATGGCAAATAGATGAGGAAACAATGGAAACAGTGGCAAAGTTTATTTCCTTGGGCTTCAAAATCACTGCAGATGGTGACACAGCCCTGAAATTAAAAGATATTTGCTCTTTGGAAGAAAAACTATGAACAGCCTAGATAGCATGTTAAAAAGCAGAGACATTCCTTTGCTAAAAATGGTCTTTCTAGTCAAAGCTATGGTTTTTCCACTAGTCATGTAATGATTTGAGAGTTGGACCATAAATAAGGCTGAGTGCTTAAGAATTGATACTTGAGCTGTGGTGTTGGAGAAACTCTTGAGAGTCCCTAGAATGCTCAAAGAGATACAACCAGTCCATTCTAAAGGAAATCCTTCCTGAATATTCGTTGGAAGATCTGATGCTGAAGCTGAAACTCCACAGTGTTTTGGCCACCCAATGCGAAGAACTGACTCATTGGAACAGACCCTAATTCTGGGAAAGATTGAAGGCAGGGGCAGAGGGGACGACAAAGGATGAGTTGGTTGGATGGCATCACCTACTTAATGGACATGAGTTTGAGCAAGCTCCAGGTGTGGGTGATGGACAGAGAAGCCTGGCGTGCTCCATTCCGTGGGGTCACACAGAGTTTGACAGGACTGAGCAACTGAACTGAACTGTACTCACTCCAGTATTATTGCCTAGGAAATCCCATGGACAGAGGAATCTGGCAGGCCACAGTTCATGTGTTCCAAAGATATGACACAACTGGGTGACTATCACTTTCATCACACTTTAGATATAAGGAGATACAAAGACTGGGATCAAGAAAACATTCCTAAAAATATCTAACTATATACAGACCTGTTCCACTAGTTTCCCTGGGGCATGGAGTACCTCACTCTCCACCTTGAATTCCCCTTAGGTGGTATCAAGTGTCCACAGTTGCAGCAGCACATGGTTCAATCTCTGCAGAGGCAAGGCCAATGCCTTTGTTGTCATTCAGTCACTGGCAAATGCCCTTAGCAAGTGCTAATTTGCTGTTGAAGAATTTATATTTCTTTTCTTATTTGCTTGCTCACTCTTTTTCTCTGTCATAATTTAGGGCTCATGAGGGTGGAGAAGGCAGTGGCAGCCCACTCCAGCACTCTTGCCTGGAGAATCCCATGGACAGAGGAGCCTGGTAGGCTGCAGTCCATGGGGTTGCAAAGAGTAGGACATGACTGAGCGACTTCACTTTCACTTTTCACTTTCTTGCATTGGAGAAGGAAGTGGCAACCCACTCCAGTGTTCTTGGCTGGAGAATCTCAGGGACAGGGGAGCCTGGTGGGCTGCCATCTCTGGGGTCGCACAGAGTTGGACACGACTGAAGTGACTTAGCAGCAGCAGCAGCAGCAGAGGGTGGAAATTTTATTTTCTTCTCCATTATATTTCTTGTTATATAGTAGAAGCTCGATGAGTTTTTTTTTTTCTTTTTACTTATTATATTTTAAATTGAAGTATAGCTGATTTACAGTGTTAGTTTCAGCTGTATAGCACAGTGGCTCAATTATACATGTATATATTTTTTCAAATTCTTTTCCTTTATAGGTTATTACAAAATATTGAGAATAATATAGAAAACAAACGTACTTATCAGAGAAAGAGAGGGATAAAGTAGGGGGTTGGGATTAACATATACACGCTACTGTATATAATAGATAACTAAGAAAGACCTACTATATAGCATAGAGATATATACTCAGGAATGTAAATTTTAAATGTCTTGGTAAATATATCTGGATTGTAATAATTTGTTTTTAATTGTATATAACTTTTAAAATACAGCAAAAAATAAAGAGATAAGATTTCCAGTTCTGTTGTTGTTAAGTGGCTCTGTAAATAATTGTACTTTTGGTGTGTCGCTGGAGGAGATGAATGCAGGGTCTTCCTGCTCCACCTTTTCAGCCCCTCTCCTGGGGGACCTTAAGCCTGAACCATTTCTCCTCTGTCTGGGATTCAGAAATGAGAGTCAGAAAAGACATCAAAAAGCGCCCAGTTCCATGTTCCCTTTAAAGCCATGAGCAAGCGGAGACGTGAGCCAGCCCTTCCTTCACCCAGCAAAGACATGGCACACAGTTCTCAAACCTTGTCCTGGCTTCTAGCCTTTTCTAAGCCCATGCTGCCTTCCCCCCCCAGGACCAGATGAACCGGAACCGAACAGTGGGGAGCCTCAAGCCTGTGTAGCAAGGGAGGTGACGTCAGTCTCCCAAGCCAAGCAGTTCTGACTGCCTTCACCTAGGAAGTTGATGACCTGAGGAAATGCAAACTGACCACCCCTTGCTGACGGGAAGAGAAGCACAGACCCACCTTGGGAACCTGTCCCCCACCAACCTGGCCTTTCCTTCTCCATTTTCACTCCCAAGGTTCTCAGCTGCTACCTGGTGGGCCAAAACCTCAGATCCTGTTTGATATCAATGGGTTGGTTCTATGGTTCAGCTGCCCTGAAACAGCCCCCATGGAGACTGGCGGAGGGAGCAGGGATGGGTCATGGAAAGCATCCAAGAGCTACCTCCCGATTTCTGTCCTGGGTCACTGATCTGGTCTCAGCCCCAACCACCCACCCTCCCCCAGGTCCCCGACTGTCTAAAACACAAACCCAGTCTTGGTGTTCCCCTGCCAAAAGCTCCCCACGTGGTCCCGGGGCCTTCAGAGTGAAGGAGACTGCTCCCCATGACATGCCAGCCCCATCACAGCCTGACCCCGACCACATCTTCAGCCACACCCCTCGTGAGGAGCCTCCACACCTCACCTAGAAAGCGCACCCTGTGCTCTTCTGCCTTGCAAATGCCTACTCGGCTTTAAGACTTAGTCCAGAGTGACTTTCTTGTGAAGCCTCTCCCCTTTTCCTTTCCCTTTCCTCTCTTCTCTCCACCTTCCCACCACCACCCTGGTTGACTTCTGTTTCCTTCACATTCCCACTGATTGGATACAAAGACACCCAGTTAACTTTGACTCTCAGATAAACACATCTCAGTGTTTATCCACCTGAAATTCAAAGTTAACCGAACATCCTGTATTTTTATTTGTTAAATCTGGCCACTTTCCACTGAACCTTCCACAGACTTCAACCCCCGCCAGGGCCAGATACACGAGGACTGCGGCTCATGGGATGCTCTTTAATAAAAGGAATTTTTTTTAATATTTATTTATTATTTTGGTTACTCTGGATCTTGGTTGCAGCAAGTGGGATCTAGTTCCCAGTCCAGGGATTTTAAAGATTTGATCATAGAGATATTAGAGATAAATTAATTGAGTAACATTCTACCTATTTAAATCAAACTTAGAAGGGAAAGGACATTAAATAGTAAAATAATAATTAGAATTTTAACATTAAGGCCCTGGTTTGTTTATTGTGAATATCATTTTTACTCTTCAAAATCAAAAGATATAACATAAAAGAATATTATAACAGTAGAAAAAATACAGAAATATTAGGAATTGAAAAGAGAACAAATTATACCTTATTAAATGATTTTACTAATTTTAAAATATATTGAAAAACATTGATATAATACTTATGAGGACTATAATTAAATTTATATACTTTAACATAGTAAATATGTAAATATTTTATCACTTTTGATGATGGCTGAATAAATTAGATTTGTTTGTCACTATCATTGTTTACAATTGCGCTATTTACACCTGAAGAGAAGTCATAGCTTCTTTAAAAAGAGTATTGATCATTTAGTGTGTATATCATTCACATAGCCTTAAAGCATACTAAGAATGTCAAAGCTAGTTTAGTTAATTTCATATAAATAATTTGCTTGAATCATGTGTTAAAAAATTAGATGCAAACAGTGATTTAACCTATAAATAAAACTGCCTGTGTGAGTGCGCACTCAGTTGCTAGTCCTGTCCAACTCTTTGCAACCGCATATACTATAACCCTCCAGCCTCCTCTGTCCATGGGATTTTCCCAGAAAGAATTTCCTCTGATGGATCTTCCAAACCCAGAGATAGAACCCATGTCTCCTTAGTTTCCTCTATTGATGAAAGATTTTTTTTTTTACTATTGAGCCACCCAAGAAACCTCCAAAGTATAATTGTTTACATAATAAAAATTTGTAAGATATTTGCATCAAAATGTAACATAAAATATTAATAAAAAGTAAAATCAAAAGAATGAAAATATTACAGCAAGTATTTTTCTTTCTCTCTAAGAACATTGTCTGAGTTTTAACATGTTCACAATTCCACTCCAGTATTCTTAGGCTTCCCTGGTGGCTCAGATGGTAAAGAATCTGCCTGCATTATGGGAATGCCTGAGTTCAGTCTTTGTGTTGGGAAGATCCCTGGAGGGGGCCATAGCAAGCCACTCCAGTATTCTTGACTGGAGGATCCCCATGGACAGGATAGTCTGGTGGGCTACAGTCCATGGGGTCTCAAAGAATTGGATACAACTGAGTGATACAGCACAGCACATTTCCTCTATATCCATGTACATATCCATGTCTCTTTTTTTTTATTAGCTTTGAATTTCATATTAGGAGAATATAACATCTATAATTTTAATATAGTTTTTCTTTAAATCACATAACCATAAATTTTGAAAGATAGTGCTGGTTTAAAATGATTTTCAAAAACTGACTGGAAGATTATACTACAAATCATGAATAGGGACTGAAGTTTTTGCATGCTGTTTCTTTTCCACAAGAAAACAAACAAAATGATAAAGTGTTCTTGCTTACAAAATCATAGAACCCTGATTATAAAGTTTACACACCCATAAGCTTATCTAGAAAAATGCAGCATTTTTTTAAGAATGAAAGAAAATTTAGATGTTTTAATCATATTTGTTCTTTTAAATGATGAGGAAGTACATTTTATCTGCACTTTCTATGTACATATCCATGTCTCTTTTTTTTTATTAGCTTTGAATTTCATATTAGGAGAATATAACATCTATAATTTTAATATAGTTTTTCTTTAAATCACATAACCATAAATTTTGAAAGATAGTGCTGGTTTAAAATGATTTTCAAAAACTGACTGGAAGATTATACTACAAATCATGAATAGGGACTGAAGTTTTTGCATGCTGTTTCTTTTCCACAAGAAAACAAACAAAATGATAAAGTGTTCTTGCTTACAAAATCATAGAACCCTGATTATAAAGTTTACACACCCATAAGCTTATCTAGAAAAATGCAGCATTTTTTTAAGAATGAAAGAAAATTTAGATGTTTTAATCATATTTGTTCTTTTAAATGATGAGGAAGTACATTTTATCTGCACTTTCTAACTCCATTAACAAACTGTCTTCTTACACTAACCACAATTACCACTTAATAGTTTATATTTTTATCTTAAAAATTAGGTTTTTAGTCCCAGGTAGAAATATATAAAAATATAGCATAACATGGAAATTTAAAAAAACAAAAAAGATATTCTATTATTGGTACTTTTGTTTATATGTCTTTTGTTAAAAATAAAGCTTATTAAAATAGCTAGAAAAACCACAAAATGTGAAAGAAAAGGTGTGAATTTATGAGTGACATTTTTCTCTGTAATTTCCTACTTGTTTCTAATGTGGTGACATTACTCCTCTATAGGAAAATAAATTATAATAAAAGGGGGAGAGGAATCTTCTTTTGAAACTTTTGAACATATCTAGTCAATGTGATTTATATTTTAAAAGTTGATTTAAACTAGGTTTTTTGTACAGCTGACTGTTGAACAACACGTTTGAACTACTGAAGTCCACATGTATGTGGAATTTCCCCCCAATAAATATATGCTACACAATTAGACTGATTGAATTTGTGGATATAAAACCTCCAATAAGGGTAATTTACCTACTGTGGTGACATGAATTTCTGACTATGGTAGATGTGGGTTCCCTTAACCCCTGCATTGCTCAAGGATTAACTGTATTATGAATCTAGCAATGGCCACAGCAAAATTGTCTTTTTTTTTTTTGGTGACATGAATTTCTGACTATGGTAGATGTGGGTTCCCTTAACCCCTGCATTGCTCAAGGATTAACTGTATTATGAATCTAGCAATGGCCACAGCAAAATTGTCTTTTTTTTTTAACATGGGTACATCCTTAAACTTGATCTTCTGTAAGCCCATCAGTGATCAAGCAAGAACAAAGGAGAAAGTGGAAATGAAGCACACACCCTTTTCTTTACAATCAATATCTGAAAATCACACATACAGTTGACCCTCCCTCAGTTCAGTTGCTCAGTCGTGTCTGACTCTTTGCAACCCCATGGACTTCAGCACACCAGGCCTCCCTGTCCATCACCAACTCCCAGAGTTTACTCAAACTCATGTCTATTGAGTCAGTGATGCAATCCAACCATCTCATCCTCTATTGTCTCCTTCTCCCACCTTCAGTCTTTCCCAGTATCAGGGTCTTTTCCAACGAGTCAGCTCTTCACATCAGGTGGTCAAAGTATTAGAATTTTAGCTTCAGCATCAGTCCTTCCAATGAATATTCAGGACTGATTTCCTTTAGGATGGACTGGTTGGATCTCCTTGCAGCCCAAGGGACTCTCAAAAGTCTTCTCCACACCACAGCTCAAAAGCATCAATTCTTCGGCTCTCAGCAGTCCAACTCTCACATCCATACATGACTACTGGAAAAACCATAGCTTTGACTAGACAGACTTTTGTTGGCAAAGTAATGTCTCTGCTTTTGAATATGCTATCTAGGTTGGTCATAACTTTTCTTCCAAGGAGCAAGCGTCTTTTAATTTCATGGCTGCAGTGATTTTGGAGCCCAAAAAATAAGGTTTCTCACTGTTTCCATTGTTTCCCCATCTTTTTGCCATGAAGTGAAGGGACAAGATGCCAAGATCTTAGTTTTCTGAATGTTGAGTTTTAAGCCAACTTTTTTACTCTCCTCTTTCAATTTCATCAAGAGGCTCTTTAGTTCTTCTTCCCTTTCTGCCATAAGGGTGATGTTATCTGCATATCTGACGTTATTGATATTTCTCCCAGCAATCTTGATCCCAGCTTGGGCTTCATTCAGCCCAGCGTTTCTCATGATGTACTCTGTACAGAAGTTAAATAAGCAGGGTGACAATATACAGCCTTGACATACTCTTTTCCCTATTTGGAACCAGTCTGTTGTTCCATGTCTAGTTCTAACTGTGGCTTCTTGACCTGCATACAGATTTCTCAAGAGGCAGGTCAGGTCATCTAGTATTCCCATCTCTTTCAGAATTTTTCAGAGTTTGTTGTGGTCTGCACAGTCAAAGGCTTTGGCATAGTCAATAACGTAGAAGTAGATGTTTTCCAGGTATGACTCTAAACACGATTTCATTCCTCCTACCATCTTGCTGGGGCTTCTCCTTTGCTTGACCCTCAATATCAGCAGAAGTATAATCATCCCATTGTGCTGTGCCATTTTATATAAGGGACTTGAGCATGGGGAGTTTGGTATTTGGCAGGAAGGTGAGGGTCCTGGAATCAGTTCTACCCCCTCAATCAAGGGACAATGATACCATACCATTTCTATTCCCCTGAACAGAACTCTGGTATATGACCACCCAAGATATAACCTGGGGTACAAAATGCTACTTGTATTTGGGCTACCATGTACCTAGATAAAACCCAAAGGATGTGTAATAACAGTCAGGCTGTGACTGACTGTTACAGTAATTACATTACTACAATGGATTGTGAACTCAAACTGGAATCAGTGTACATATCCGTCACTTATTAGCTTTGAGAACTTGGGTTAAGTGGCTTAATTTCTCTAAACAAGGACTATATTATCTTAAAAGAGGAAAATACCTAGTGCTATAGTGATAGTGTACATTTCCCATATTTTAGCAACCTTCCTGTTTTCATAGCAAATAATTATTGTGTGACTCTTGTAAAGCTATCCTCACACTACATGACATGCAAGTTTCTGTATATATATCAAGATCCCATAATAGCTTATTATGCTGTGTAAGATATTTTTCTACCAAAATTAATCACTAAATTTTATGATTAGTTCAATTATAATAGTCATACGCCAAATATAAAGATGTGCCTTAAAATAAAAAACTTGCATTTAACTACACAGCAGATGATGACAGTGGCACCCTTGTATTGTTATCCAAAATTCAAGTTTCTATTTACCTCTGTACACAATTTTAATACAATATTAGAGACCATGTAAAGAAAATAATCAATAGCAGCAAACACAAGAGAAGTAACAGACACCTGAAATAGA
>SJYC01122984.1:0-10982 GCA_006408675.1 Madoqua kirkii
GAACATTAGATGAAGAAATAATTGAATGAAGATATAAATAAATATGTTAAAATTTTTAATTAAAATTGTCATTACCAAAATATGAAGCCAGTCATTAAAAAAAATAAAACAGAATATCAATAAATTTTCAAAGAATAGTCTTTGAAATTAATTAAGACATAAGAAACAGCAAAATAGAAAAGTAGTGACTTGTAAATTGAAGAAACTATAAAGTAATGGAAAAGACAAAAAAGAATTTTTTAAATATAGAGGAAAAATATCGGAATTCCAGGAGGAGCGACTAGACAGAATTGAAGAAAAGAAATAGTCAAAAGATGTTGGCTAGAATTTTCCATAACTGAATTTTCACCATCCAAAAACAATGAATCCTAGGCAAGATAAATAAAACAAAACCTACACCTAGAAACATGTTCAAAAAACTCCTTAATACATTGACAAAGGAAACATGGTAAATGGGTCTAGAGATTAACCACAGCCTAAAAAAGAAGAAAAATAAGCTAATAACATAATTCTCTATAGTAACCACAGAAGCCTGAAGACAGTGAAAAAATAACTTCTGTTTAAAGCTGCTGCTGCTGATGCTGCTGCTAAGTCGCTTCAGTCATGTCCGACTCTGTGCAACCCCAGAGACAGCAGCCCACCAGGCTCCCTGTCCCTGGGATTCTCCAGGCAAGAACACTGGAGTGGGCTGCCATTTCCTTCTCCAATACATAAAAGTGAAAATGAAGTCACTTAGCCCTGTCTGACCCTTAGCAACCCCATGGACTGCAGCCTACCAGGCTCCTCCGTCCATGGGATTTTCCAGGCAAGAGTACTGGAGTGGGTGCCATTGCCTTCTAAAGCTAGCAACACTCAATGTAGAATTCTATAACTATCAGTCAGAGAGACGGCAATATAAAAAACGTTTTCAGACAAACCAAACAAGATCAATACTGTCAATAACTTTTACAGAAAGAATGTCTGTAGGATCCTCTTCAGGAAAAAAGAAATTAAAACCAGAAAGAAGAAATTGTATGAAAACAGTAAAACACAAGTGAGTTCAGTTCAGTTCAGTCGCTCAGTTGTGTCCAACTCTTTGCAACCCCATGAATCACAGCATGCCAGGCCTCCCTGTCCATCACCAACTCCCAGAGTTCACTCAAACACACGTCCATCGAGTCAATGATGCCATCCAGCCATCTCATCTTCTGTCGTCCCCTTTTCCTCCTGCCTCCAAGCCCTCCCAGCATCAGAGTCTTTTCCAATGAGTCAGCTCTTCACATGAGGTGGCCAGAGTACTGGAGTTTAAGCTTCAGCATCATTCCTTCCAAAGAACACCCAGGACTGATCTCCTTTAGAATGGACTGGTTGGATCTCCTTGCAGTCCAACAAACTCTCAAGAGTCTTCTCCAACACCACAGTTTCTAAAAAAACATTGATTCTATGAAATAATAATATTTAATTTGGGAGAATTTAGTGGAAATTAAATCTTGGACAACAATGACTGTGAGATAGGAGGAAGGATAATAAGAATGAAAATATTCTATTTGAGGGAAATAGAATGGAAATATTGGATAAGTTTATATTTTACTCAATGTGTATACTAAAATATTATACCAGTATTTTTAAAAGAAAAGTAATGAAAAAAATTGTAATTATACACACTACCATCCAAAGAAAGCAGAATTAGCCAAAGTCATGTGGTACAAACAGCAACATTTTATTCACAGGTATATGAAATAATAGAGTAAAAATTTAAAGGACAATAAAATATCAGTCTTAAAATGACTAAAGCTAGAATAAAAGCTAAAGAGAGTCATTTAACTGGAAAATAGATTTAAGGAAAGTATCTAGAACATGGAACAAAGATACACTATAAAATTGTGGAAATTACTGAAGTAATGAAGAAATGAAGAGGTGTTGAGGTCAGAATGAAAATGCCCAACATAAATTAAAAATGAGTTTCATACTGAGGGACTAGAGAGAATAAGGGAGAGGCAATACCTTTTTTAAGCGGCCTAGAATTTTCTAGAGTCGACAAACAAAATGAAATCTCAGGTTCCTAAAGAAGCAGGAAAAAAGAAATTAATATATAGCAAATGCACCATAGGAAAATGGCAGAAAACCTTAGAAATAAGAAGATATTAACAAGAGAAAGATGAAAGGGAATATTTCTTCACTATTTTAAGGAAGACAGTATAGTTGTCACATAAAACTACATAGATAAGAACAGTAAAACAAAAAGTATATAGGAAGATCTTACTTATGAACTAGATAGAAAATTCTAAACAAAAATCTTTCCCCCAAAAACAGCAATAGATTGAGAAATACGTTTAACACAGGAATATAAGTATAACTTTGGAATAACGACTAATAAAAATCTATCTCAATGATATATTAAAGGAGAAGAATACCATATGAACATTTCATATGATAGAATTAAAACAACTTTGATAAACTTTATCACATTAGTAATTTAATAAAACTACTAGCAAGCTAGAAATAGAAGGAAACTCCTCTCCCTGAGGAAGGTTTTCTTATCAAAATTCAGTGCAAATAACAAACTCAATTTTGAAACATTCCTTTATAACTCAGAAGAAAAGATGCTCCTCATTATTAAATTAGGTGATCCTTCCAGTGACATAAGGCAAAAGAGAGGGAGGGAAATAGGTAGAAGAAAGAAGAATTTGGAAAACTGTCACTATTTTTAGAGAATATTGTGAGAATGCTGATAATTTCAGAGACTACAAGAGGATAGCAGGTTTTTTTGATATAAGTTTAATATATAAATTAGGAGTCTCAATGCACTTGAACAACAAACAGAAAAATACACTTTATAAAATGGTATTAACTATTAAAAACCATACATTTCCTCTGAGAATAAATCTAATAAATGAGATGACAACTCAACAGCCTAGGTTCCGGGTTCATCCATCTCATTAGAATTGACTCAAATGCATTCCTTTTTATAGCTGAGTAATATTCCATTGTGTGTATGTACAACCTCCTTATCCATTCATCTGCCAGTGGACATCTAGGCTGCTTCCATGTCCTAGCTATTGTAAATAGTGCTGCAATTAACATTGGGGTACATGTGTCTCTTTCAAATTCGGGGTATATGCCCAGTAGTAGGATTGCTGGGTTGTATGGCAGTTCTATTTCCAGTTTTTTAAGGAATCTCCACACTGTTCCCCATAGTGTGTGTACCAGTTTGCATTTCTACCAACAGCATAATGTGGTTCCCTTTTCTCCACACCCTCTCCAGCATTTATTGTTTGTGGACCTTTTGATGACGGCCATTCTGACTGGTGTGAGATACCTCATTGTAGTTTTGATCTGCATTTCTCTAATAATGAGTGATGTAACATCTTTTCATATGTTTATTAGTCATCTATATGTCTTCTTTGGAGAATTTTCTGTTTAGGTCTTTTGCCCACTTTTTGATTGTGCTGTTCATTTTTCTGGCATTGAGCTGTATGAGCTGTGTGTATATTTTGGAGATGAGTTGTTTGTCAGCTGTTTCATTTACTATCATTTTATCCCATTCTGAGGGCTGTCATTTCACCTTACTTACAGTTTCCTTTGTTGTGCAACAGTTTTTAAGTTTAATTAGGCCCCACTTGTTTATTTTTGGTTTTGTTTCCATTACTACAGCAGCACTGACTGTAATTGCAAAGAAATAATTTCTCTATTTATAGATGTTCAATTGATCCATTATAGTACATCATACTCAAGAGAACTATCAAAGAGTAGTAGAAAACTGTATGAATGTGTGTTTGATTGATTGCACTGATGGCCCCAACTCTTTACTCCTCCTGTTAAAGACAGGGCCTTCTGCTCCACTCTTTCTCTCTGAGCTAGATACAACACTCTCATTGGTCACTGAAATGTTATCAAACAGGACACAGTCAGAGGTGAGAAAAGTTCTTGTGCATTGGGACTCACTCTCTTACTGCCCTTGCTCCTTCTCCAGAACCATGAGGACATTCCTGGGAGAGCTTGCCAGGAAATTGTGAGGAACACTTGGAGGAGAGCTGTGTCATCACTGTGCCCACTGTGCAGACCATCCTACTCCAACCAGGCCCCTCAGAGCCTCCAGCTGACTAGAGACAGATGTCTGAGAGACTCACACTGTGATCAGCCAGACTAAACCCAGATCAGTAATGCCTAGATGACCACAGATTTATGAGACAAAAATCAGTTGTTTCAGTCCTTTTACCCAAATAGTAAATAACCAAGGAAAATTCTACTTGGAAAAAGACTATCATAGAATATTTACAATGTCATTCTCTAATCAGAGTTTTTCCCGATAATTTATCTTTTCGGTATATTGTCACCCAGCTTATTTAACTTATATGCAGAGTACATCATGAGAAACGCTGGACTGGAAGAAACACAAGCTGGAATCAAGATTGCCGGGAGAAATATCAATAACCTCAGATATGCAGATGACACCACCCTTATGGCAGAAAGTGAAAAGGAACTAAAAAGCCTCTTGATGAAAGTGAAAGTGGAGAGTGAAAAAGTTGGCTTAAAGCTCAACATTCAGAAAACAAAGATCATGGCATTCGGTCCCATCACTTCATGGGAAATAGATGGGGAAACAGTGGAAACAGCGTCAGACTTTACTTTTGGGGGCTCCAAAATCACTGCAGATTGTGACTGCAGCCATGAAATTAAAAGACGCTTACTCCTTGGAAGAAAAGTTATGACCAACCTTGATAGCATATTCAAAAGCAGAGACATTACTTTGCCGACTAAGGTCCGTCTAGTCAAGGCTCTGGTTTTTCCTATGGTCATGTATGGATGTGAGAGTTGGACTGTGAAGAAGGCTGAGTGCCAAAGAATTGATGCTTTTGAACTGTGGTGTTGGAGAAGACTCTTGAGAGTCCCTTGGACTGCAAGGAGATCCAACCAGTCCACTCTGAAGGAGGTCAGCCCTGGGATTTCTTTGGAAGGAATGATGCTGAAGCTGAAACTCCAGTACTTTGGCCACCTCATGCGAAGAGTCGACTAATTGGAAAAGACTCTGATGCTGGGAGGGATTAGGGGCAGGAGGAGAAGGGGACGACCGAGGATGAGATGGCTGGATGGCATCACTGACTCGATGGACGTGAGTCTGAGTGAACTCCGGGAGTTGGTGATGGACAGGGAGGCCTGGCGTGCTGCGATTCATGGGGTCACAAAGAATCAGACACAACTGAGTGACTGAACTGAACTAAACTGAAAAGAGAACTGAAACATTTGTAACCATCGCCTCCCCTTAAATGTCTCCTTCTTTAATTGGCTCTAAAGAGAGTGATTTTGATTTGAAACAAACAGACAGCCAGTTATTTCTCCAGCAAAGGGGTTTATTTGGGATGGGCTGTACTTTGCTTAGCTGCTCAGTTGTGTCCAACTCTTTGCTACCCCATGGACTATAGTCTGCCAGGCTCCTCTGTCCATGGAGGTTCTCCAGGCAAGAATCCTGGAGTGGGTTGTCGTTTCCTTCTCAAGGGGATCTTCCTGACCTAGGGATCAAACCCAGGTCTCCCATGCTGCAGGCAGATTCTTTTCCATCTGAGCCACCAGGGAAGCAGTTAGAAGTTAGAGTCTGCAACTATGAAGAAATTCATGCCAATCCCTTGAGAGCAAGGGAAGGAGAACTCTTTTATAGAAAAAGTAAGTTTGGAGGCTGTAGTTGCTGTAGTCATGTCTGACTCTTTATGACTGCAACTGTATGGACTATATCCCGCCAGGCTTCTCTGTCCACTGGATTCTCAAGGCAAGAATACTCGAATGGGTTGCCCTCCTCTCCTCCAGGGGATCCTCCCTACCCAGGGACCGAACTTGCAGATCAAATCTGCCTCTCTTACATCTCCTGCATTGGCAGGCAGGTTTTGTGTGTGTGTGTGTGTGTGTGTGTGTGTGTGTGTGTGTGTGTGTGTTACCACTACCACCACCTAGGAAGCCCATAGAGTTCATGCCTTTTCACTGGCTGAGTCCTTGCCAGGAAAGAACAATCTTCCTTTTTTCTTGTTGGGCTCTGTTTCTGTCACAGGGCATAAAGGCTTCCCTTTCTGGTCTCCCATATCTAACTGAAATTTCTGTTATTAAGCTTTTTACAGAATTGAAATTGCATTCAGCACTCCAGTTATAATTAGTATCTAGAAATTTACATTTGCTAAAATTTAGAGTTAGAAACCTCAGCATATATCAGAAACAAATTTCTATAAGGACCAGTTGCTTCCAGAATATAACATTTTATCAAGTGGTTAAAGAGAATTATTAACAGGATTTCAAAAAGTCTAAAGCAGGTTCTTCACATACAATTGTACCATTATAAGACTGGAAGAATCCACAAGAGATTGCTTGGTTTCAACACCTAAATTTTAAATCATCATTCATTTTAGGAAATAAATTAATATGTGCATCTCTTTTATCTCTGCTCTCTATTTTATTAAAACACTATGCTATGCAGAGTAAAGTCATGATTTGTTTGTCAAACTTTTGCAAAGCAGGTACTGTCTTAGCAAACAAATAGCAGACATGTTTTTCTGTTTAGGTAAATGTTAATAATCACAGCTGGTCTGGTAATTCAGTTATTCAGCAAAGACATTATAAACTACTTGAAAAGAAACCATCTGGTTTGCAGTTGTAAAACTGAAACCAATTAAAACATTTGAATGGCATTTTGTTTTTCATATTAATCTGTAAAAATATATTTTGCAAGTTCTAATTAGTGGTTGATTTTTCTCTATTACTTTTATAATATGAATCTGACTCTTGAATAAATTTCAAGTTCAACAAAGCTGTTTTTATTGTTATTTTATTGGGATACCAGATGATTTAAATGATAGAGAATATGAAATAGCCATGCACTGATACCCATACACTCAAAGAGCGTAATATACAGAATTCATCTGTATCAGACTTGACAAAACAAAACAAAACATACCACTTCACAAAAATTGCTTGGTTAGGAATAGCCTAAGAACCTGAAAATTCAGTTCAGGTACTATCACTGTGAAAGAAAGAAGAAGAGAAAGATTGTAATCAAAAGTATATTTTTTTCCCATTCACTCTCACTTTGAAACTTATTCAGTGATGTGAGCTTTCCACTTTGCCTATGGAATAAAGCACAAGTAGCCCCATGACTCTCCTCACTTTCAGATAATAAAAAGAGTTATGATCACTCTGGGTTTGATATAATAATCAAAGCCTGGATCTAGTACTTAGAATGTCCAATCTCATTACAGTCAAAGCATCCAACTGTATTCAAAATTAGAGCTACTCCTAGTCCTCCAGGTGGATCTTCAGTTCAGTTCAGTCGCTCAGTCGTGTCCAACTCTTTGCGACCCCGTGAATCGCAGCATGCCAGGCCTCCCTGTCCATCACCAACTCCCAGAGTTCACTCAGACTCACGTCCATTGAGTTGGTGATGCCATCCAGCCATTTCATCCTCTGTCGTCCCCTTCTCTTCCTGCCCCTAATCCCTCCCAGCATCAGAGTCTTTTCCAGTGAGTCAACTCTTCGCATGAGGTGGCCAAAGTACTGGAATTTCAGCTTTAGCATCATTCCTTCCAAAGAACACCCAGGACTGATCTCCTTTAGAATGTACTGAGGCCTGTAATTAGCAAGAAACCAGTAAAGCCAAGAAGATACTGATTTTGTATCTTTTTTCTCTGATTCTTTCCCTTAGGTCTTCTCTCTTTCACCTCCATCGAACCATGATATTTGAACCTTCCCTCCAGACTCTATGTGAGAGAAGGACAAAGAATGAGCTGCGGGTAAGGAAAGTCTTACTTGACTGCCACTGTCTTAAGTTGCTTTCTCTTTCTCAAGGGCTGGCAGAAGTTCAAAGTCAACACTTTCTCCTTTGAGCAACTTTTACATTTGTATAGACACAGAGAACAGTAGTGATTATCAAAAGTGAAGAGGGTAGGGTGGGCAAAATGGGTCAAGAAAGTCCAACAGTATGGTGATAGAAACTAAACTTTTGGTGGTGAGTTCCTTGTAGGATAAACAGAAGTCCAACTATAATACTGTATACACGAAACTTACATAGTGTTAGAAAAACCAGTTGAAAAATAAAACAAACAACCCCCTCTACCAAAATGCCGAGCCTACCCGTTCCTCATTCCAAGTGGTGTCTGTCCAGCAGTCCCCCTGAGAAGGGCAAATGCACTCCCTTTCAGTGGCTGCTGACTTCTCTACCATACTGAGTCTGTCGACTCACCTCTAGCCTCTCCTTTTGAGGCTTGTTTGGCCTCTTATGGACTTGATTGTACAGTATCTTATAAAGCATCTGCTCCAACTCTCTCTTGCTGAAATTTCTATGACGTGCAACAAGCACTTAGACATCCTTAATCCCACACACCTAATACAACATGACACTCCCCTCAAAGGAGCTTCATTCCACTGTCGTTGCTGCTAACCATTCCCTCACTCTCTATACTTCCCTGTGACTCCCTAGCTGCAGGGACACAGCTCAGCCTTTCTGAGTAATCCTGGCAGAAATCCTCTCTTGAGATGAAGAGGGAATCATAATTTTGTTCAAAAGAGACTTTTCACTAATCTCCCCTCCCTGCTTTCTTTATTATTTATATTTCTAATGAGAGTAAAGAAGGCTGAGTGCTGAAGAACTGATACTTTCAAATTGTGATACTGGAGAAGACTCTCGAGAGTCGCTTGGACAGCAAGGGGTCAAACCAGTCAATCCTAAAGGATATCAACCCTGAATATTCATTGAAAGGACTGAAGCTGAAGCTCCAATACTTGGCCACCTATTGTGAATTCGTGTTTGTGTGCTCGTCACTCAGTTGTGTCAGACTCTTTGCCATTCTATGGACTTTAGCCCACCAGGCTCCCTTGTCCATAGAATTCTCTTGGCAAAAATACTGGAGTGAGTTGCCATGCCCTTCTCCGGGGGATCTTCCTGACCCAGAGATCGAACCCAGATCTCCTGCATTGCAGGCAGATTCTTTACCTCCTGAGCTACCAGGGAAGCCCAAGGAGCCAACTCATTGGAAAAGCCCCTAATGCTGAGAAAGACTAACAGCAGGAGGAGATGGGGACGACAGAGGATTAGATGGTCAGATGCCATCACCAACTCAGTGGACACGAATTTGAGCAAACTCTGGGAAATAGTGAAGGACAGGGAAGCTTAGCATGGTGCAGTCCATGGGGTCATGAAGAGTCAGATACAGCTTAGCGACTGAACAACAATGCTAGTAAGGGTTTGTTTTTTTTTTTACAGACAATTCCTTTGAAAAATATCATCTTGACCTGGCAGCTCACTTTAAAATTTCATAACCCATTACATTCTAATATTGAAATTAAATTTTCTTGTTAACATCTGGCCTCAATAGTGGTGGTTTCTTATTCTTTTTTTTTTTTTTCCATAATAATTCCTGTGCTGTGCTGCGCTCAGTCACTCAGTCATGTCTGACTCTTTGAAACCTCAGGGACTGTGGCCCACCAGGCTCCTCTGTCCATGAAGATTCTCCAAGCAAGAATACTGGAGTGGGTTGCCACTCTCTCCTCTAGGAGCTTGTCCCAACCCAGGGATCAAACCTAGGTCTCCCGCATTGCAGACAGATTCTTTACCAGCTAAGCTACCAGGGAAGGTAGTAATCCCTAGCCAGAGCAAATATTTAAATGTTATACAGACATCTTTCCACCTTTACATTAATAGTACCATTACAAATATTTGACTCTCCCCCCCCAATCTCTATAATGTTATAGAATTAGGAATTAAACGTTAATAAATCAAAATGGTTTCTTTTTGTAGTGGCTATTGCCATGGCTGGCCCAGTATCCCCATCATCATCCTTTCAAAAACAGTCCCCTATCTTGACTACAGAGATGATCATGTGGCCCAGGCTGGATCACTTATAATTTGCTTTAGTTGGGGTCAGAGGGATTGGTTTGGGAATGGGTATATGCATCAAGGTGAGCCAATCAGAGTTTTTCCCAAGGATCTTGTTGCTAGAGATGATAAGAATTTTTCTTTCCTCCCTGGTCATGAAGCTCCAAGTCTGAGACTGCAGAAATTCCAGCAACCATGTCCCGAACGCCCAGAAAGAAGCACAGATTACAAGCAGAATGTTTCTGACATCCCTAAGGCTATTATAGCTCTCAATAGCTTCCTTCATGTGGTCTCTTTCCAGCATCTTTGCTATAAATCTCCTTTCTCATTAAGCTTGTCTGAGAAACAGCTTTTCATTAAGCTGTCTCTATCACTTTTAATCCAACATGAGGGGTTCTTGATTGTTAATTTCTCAAAGTATATATTGTATCTGAGATATTAAAATGTTCTACACCCAAATAAACAGGATTAAGCTAAATTTTAAAGGCATATAGTATCACTGATACTAAAAGTAGCTACAATTATTCTAAAGGTATGGACAAAGAATAAAAATATACATTCATTATGAAACATTCAAAGGAATGAATGGACAGTAACAATGGAAAACAATAAGCATATCCTTTCAATTACTTGATTTTTGTGATACCTAAGCAACCAAAGCTCTTATTTCTTTTAGGTCTTTTGGGGGGACTAAAGATCACTGTAGCAAGCTCAAATAGATTAATTAATAATTAAATAAGAGCATGGCTTTTAATTATAAAATATATATAGTAGGAAAAACATGTAAATATCTTCTCAACAGAAACAAAAACATAAGAGGACATACAGAGAATTAATTACCTAAATCCAAATACTTAAAAAATATATACATGCTGTTACCTGATTGTTACTCTTCTCATTTAAAGAAAGGTTTGAAGTAGTAAAGGCGCAAGCACTTGTTTCCCAAACAGCAATTTGAACATTCTTTTCAAAGAGTCTCAGATATATTTTAGACCTATCATATTCATGTAATCATCTTATGAATAATTTCTCCATTATTTGTTTCTAGATTCAGACACTTTTCATAGAAAGTATAAAGTTGAAATCCATTTAATTCTCTCAAAATTTAGAAATATTGTCATGTGACTAGTATAGTTTCATATTTAAATAACAA
>SJYC01122987.1:0-15892 GCA_006408675.1 Madoqua kirkii
TTGAAAATAGAAACCCTGTGTAGAGCCACATATTGCTATGAGATTATGAGTATTGTAACTATAAACAAAACTGATTTATATGATGTTAAAATATGTTGAACTACTTTCTCATTATGTATATGTAACCCTTTTATGATATTTTCACATGATGTATAAAATATTTTTTCTAATCTAGATACTGCTTTAAGAACTGTTCTACCACTTTGCCAAAATAACTATATTCTATTTTAAATCCATAAGATTCAAAAGAAGTTGCTCAGTAAGGAATACAAGTCATGTGAAAATATTCTTTAGAATATGAGCAGTGACCTTGTTGAAATGAAAACAGATTTATGGATCAGTAATTTGTAAATGATGTGATTTATCCCAATATCTTCAGTATATCAAAACACATCAGATAAGAGCAGTATCAATTAGATGGAGTCATCTTTGATCCTGATATTTTTGCCATCCTTCAACAGTGGAAAAATCATGCTTTGAAAAAGTTTTTATTTATGATGGTATATTTGTGTGGGTAAGTAAAAGTAACTTGTTTTATATATCATCTGCTAGCTTGATTTATACCTTTAAAATATTTAGACATTATATGTGGCCTCCAATAGCACCTATGTTGATAGGTGCACATATGTAAGATATGACTGCACATATGTAAGATATTGGACAGGAGTTCAATCAGTAGAAGTTAACTCAGTAAAGAGAAGTTGGTATATGGAGGGGGAGAAATATTTAAGAAACTAAAAAGAGCACCTATAATGGTCTAGAATTATTTTTTAATCATTATTTCATTATAGAAACTAAAAGCATTTCAATATGCTAGAACATCAGATGCGGGATAAAAATGCAGCAGTGGATATTAACAATAGGTGAATAGTTGAATATTTTATGTTATATCCAAAAAACAAAATGCTGTATAGTTACTGAAAATGAAAATTTTGAAGCCTGTGAAATTTATGGGCAAATGTTTACAATCTAAGCTTAAGTACATAATAAGATATAAGCAAGATTTACACTGTGATGTGGATTATCTCTGTTTTTGCTTTCTCTCTCAATCTGATAACAGGTCTGACTGTTTCTCTTCTGTGCACTCTGTGGATTTATTTATGCACATAAAAAGTCTAAGTAAATAACCTAAAATAGAGTTGATTTTTCAAACCGCTCCTTTATTCTAAGAGGCTTAAAATACGACTCCTCCCACACATCTCAGCCAAAATGGGATAGACAAACCATCTTATTAACTGGAGTCTAATTTTGTATCAGTGAAAGATAATCCGTTACATATTTTTGTATCTCCCATAGGGCCTACCCTATCATTTTGATATAATCATGCCTCCAAAAAATGCTATTTTAAACATGAGTTCAATGTTTATTCAGAACTGAACTTCCCAGTATTAGAATGAAATTGAAACAACAGGCACAGCAAATAAGCTAATGACAAGAAGAGACAAATGGGCTGCCTTTGCTCCGGCTGCAGTTACTTTGGCTATGAAAATGACAAACTACACTGTGAAAGGAACGGCAGGTTAATTGAAATTTTCTGTTCAGCTCTTACTTGGGAATGTCGGAAGAACACCATTAGTATTTGAAAAGCTAGAGTAGACAGGCGGCAGTGGGGAGCTATGGACCTGTTTAATATACATGCCTAATGACTTGCCATTCTCCTCAGGTCATGATGATCAGAAAGAATCCCTGCCACTCTTTCCCAGATGATGATACAGGAAGATAGCGGAAGCATCGGTAAATCGCGGAACTATCACGCCCAGAGCCAGTGCAGACTGTTGAGCTTCCTGCTTTAAGAATGCTAACAGGAAATTGAGTCCACAACATTTCTTAAGCGGTCAGACATAAGGGGCTCTGAATGATCACGGGAAGGGTTCAGGCACCCTTTGCTTTCCACCAGGTCTTTCGGTCTTGCCCTCTGCAATATTTCAGTAAGGAAAGCATAGACTTTTCCAAAAGTGGAAGACTGTAGTGATTGGAGGTTGCATTTAGACGGTGGTGGTACAGAAAGATGTTAAAAGTTGTTGTTTCAATTACAAGTCGCCATACAACTGCCTCAGAATGCACTGGCCTGGGACCACTACCATTCTTGGCCATTGGTGCTGGCCATTTTGACAGGCTCATCTGGGAGCGTGACTCTCTGTTCCATGTGTATGTTCAGAGACAGCAAGTCCCAGAGGGCTTCCCTTGTTTATGAACTCAACTAGGACTCCTGGCCGGAGAAGGCAATGGCACCCCGCTCCAGTACTCTTGCCTGGAAAATCCCATGGACAGAGCAGCCTGGTAGGCTGAGGTACATGGGGTTGTAAAGAGTTGGACACGACTGAGCAACTTCACTTTCACTTTTCACTTCCATGCATTGGAGAAGGAAATGGCAGCCCACTCCAGTGTTCTTGCCTGGAGAATCCCAGGGACGGGGGATCCTGGTGGGCTCCTGTATATGGTGTCGCACAGAGTCGGACACGACTGAAGCGACTTAGCAGCAGCAGCAGGACTCCTGGCCAGGGTGTTTCCACTCTCCCCATGTAACTTTTCCAACAGAGGATTACTCTTCTTGATTTGGTGGCCGAGTTCCAAGAGAGCAAGACCCGGTGTGCAAGGACTTATCAAGTCTGGTTGAGTCACATTTTCTGTGTTCGTTTGGCCAAGTCAGTCAGTTCAGTTCAGTCTCTCAGTCGTGTCCGGCTCTTCTCGACTCCATGAATCGCAGCACAGCAGGCCTCCCTGTCCATCACCAACCTCCAGAGTTCACTCAAACTCAAGTCCATCGAGTCGGTGATGCCATCCAACCATCTCATCCTCTGTCGTCCCCTTTTCCTCCCACCTTCAATCTTGCCCAGAATCAGGGTCTTTTTATTTGGTCAAAGGAAGGAAAACAAGTCCAGAGTCAATGTGTAAAGCGTTTAGATCAGGGTATGGGTACCATTACTCCATCAGCAGAAAGGTACATAGAGGGGCTTTTAGCAGCGCAGCCAAATGGCCTCAAAGGAACATGACACAGTTTTTGGAACTAGATAAAGGTTACAGTTGCAAAACATTGAGAATGTCCTATTTGCCAATAACTACACACTTTAAAATGGTTAATTTTATATTAGAAGAATTTTATCTCAATAAAAAGAAAGGGAGAGATTCTAAAATGTTTCTTCAGTTAAGAGAGCATATACCATACATAGTATATATAAATATGAATAACTCTTCTATCAATAAATAATCATTTAAATATTAAAATTTACATCTCACAGACTTTGAAGAAACTTTTTTATCAGTGAAAATCCCATAATAGCTTTAGAGAAAAATAATAAATTGCATGTTATATGGGCCTCTTTTATAACATTTCCTTATAAATATTTTTAAACTATCCCTCTTTCATTTATTGTTTGGTGGAAAAATAAACTGCTCAGAAGAGATAAAATTTGAGAAATTTACAGAATAAGAACAGTGTTCTCACTTATTTTACTTCAGATAAATATTTCTACTTTACTTTTTTTCCAGGAATAATTTCTCTGTCTCTGAAAGGTAACTTTTAGGTTGTTAATGAAGTCTTATCGGTCTGATTCTTGTGTGGGCCACATGTTTAGTCTCTCAGTTCTGTCCGTGTCTTTGCAACCCCGTGGACTGTAGCCCAACAGCTTCCTCTGTCCATGGGATTCTGCATGCAAGAATACTGGAGCGGGTTGCCATTTCCTTCTCCAGGAGATTTTCCCAAGCCAGGGATCGAACCCAGGTCTCCTACATTGCAGGCAGATTCTTTACCATCTGAGCTAACTGTAAGTAGTGGCTTCCCAGTTAGCACAATGGTAAAGAATTTGCATGCAATGCAGAATATGCAAGAGACATGGATTCAGTCCCTGAGGTGGGAAGATCCCTTGGAGGAGGGCATGGCAATAGTCCATTCTAATATTCTTCCCTGGGAAATCCCAAGGACAGAGGAGCCTGCTGGGCTATAATCTGCAGATGGCCAAGAGTCAGGCAGGACTGGGCACAAATACACACAGCCGCTTTTGTTGTTATTGTTACGCTTTTATTGGAAGAATCTGAATCTTGTTTTGGGACCTTAGAGTTTAAATTACTGGTTGCCAAGGTTTAGGGATTGGCAGTGAAGTGGAAGCTAGAACTATTAAGAGTTAGCAGAAGGGCAATCCTTCTCTTAATGGACTAGGTCTATATCTTGATAGCAAAGATGGTTACACAAATCTATATATGTAATAAAATGACAAAGAAGAAAATAATGCATAGGTAAAATGATTTTGTACCAATGTCATTTTCTTTGTTTTGATATTGATATAGTTATGTGTTTACTGGGGGGGAATGAATGATTTGTACACAGAATCTGTTCTATCATTTCAACTTTCTATGAACCTGTATTTCAAAAAAATGTTTAATAGCAAAGTACAACTATATTTTGTGTGTGTGTGCATGTTGTTTCTGCACAGCAGTTAGGCAAGGTTTAGAGAAAGCTTAGGGAAATTTTAATCTAATTTTTATTGTATTATATATTATTTCCTCCTTACACTTTTTTGCCTATCTTCCTAGCTTTGCCATTAGAAGGCTAGCTTTGAGGATATATTTTAATCTTTCACTGTTTCCTCTATATAGCACATAATTTGAGACGAGACAGTTTGGAGGTACTCTTATTCTTTTCAAAAGTTTGAATGTTTATAAAGAATTTACAAAAAACAAACAAAAAAAAAAAACAAAAAAAAGAATTTACAGTAAGATTTCACAACTCCAAAGGAAGTAGATGCTTCTCTTAAGTCACGGGCCAGATACTGAAATAATGCATGAACTGAGTTCCTCAGTGTCTTCAGGTTTAAGCATTATATAAAGGAGTTTTTTAATGAAAGCTTGTTAAGTCTTCAGATTTGAGGTTTCAAATTCACATATCCCATGAACTATGAGTTAATCTATTCTTATATAATTCTTAGAAACTATAAACCTAGATAGGTGAGGAAAGATTTTTGAAAAACTCAAAGTTTACATAACAATTACTTGAAAAATAAGTTTATCTCCTTCCAAAGACATGTTTCAATTTTTTGCATGTATTCAAACATGTTACATGAACTCCCATTCAAATATAAAGCCCTAAATTTAGATGTGTAGACACAGACTATGTAAAATAAAATTTGACAAGGGTCCTTAATTATGTACATTGTGTGGTAAATCACACAATACAAAAATCTATCATTTTTACTAGAGAACAGAAGATAGTCGAAAAGAATCTTCCTAGGAAACTTCATTTAACTTGGATTAATCAATTGAAAATTAATCTCTTTGTTTAGTCCAAATGCCTGTCAATTTTGTTTCCTCTTCTGTGTAAGCTGAGACATTTTTATAATATAATAATTGGCTTTTTAGTACAAAGAGACAGTTTCATGGTTTCCCTTTAATTAGAACTATTTTCAAATTTAAAGGGAGAATGACAACTTTAATATTTTCTCTTTTCAATCAATATATTATTCTGCTTTCAAATTATTTAACATTAGGGATCTGTTCAATCACATGGCAATTGATTCTTCATGCTTGAAACCTTCTCTTACTCCCTTAAGGCTTTAGAAATGTCATTAGGACTATATAGAATTCTAGAAGATTTGTTAGCCCTAGTGGGCTTTCTGATAGCTCAGTTGGTAAAGAATCCTCCTGCAATGCAGGAGACCCTGGTTCAATCCCTGGGTAGGGAAGATCCACTGGAGAAGGGATAGGCTACCTACTTTAGTATTCTTGGGCTTCCTTGGTGTCTCAGCTGGTAAAGAATCCACCTGCAATGTGAGAGACCTGGGTTCAATCCCTGGGTTGAGAAGGCCCCCTGGAGAAGGAAAAGGCTTCCCACTCCAGTATTCTAGCCTGGAGAATTCCATGAACTGTGTAGTCCATGGAGTTGGAAAGAGTCAGACATGACTGAGTGACTTTCACTTTCAATAACATCACAATTTAAGAAAATTTCAGAGTATCACATTCAGCTACTATTTATGAACGCTTTCTTTTCTTTTCTTTTTCTTTCTTTTTCTTTTTTTTTTGTTTAATGCTTTATTCCATTTCACAGTACTGCATTGGTTCTGCCATACATTGACATGAATCAGCCACAGGTGTAGACGATCTCCCCATGCTAAAACCTCCTCCCACCTCCCTTCCCCGCCCATCTCTCCGGTTCATCCCTACACCGGCCCCAAGCATCCTGTATCCTGTATTGAACATAGACTGGCGCGTCATCTCCCATATGATTGTATACATGTTTTGTTGCCATTCTCCCAGATCATCCCACCCTCTCCCTCTCCCTCTGAAGCCAAAAGTCCGTTCTATACCTCTGTGTCTCTTATATTGTCTCACTTACAGGGTCATCATTACTATCCTCTAAATTCCATATATATGTGTCAGTATACTGTATTAGTGTTTTTCTTTCTGGCTTACTTCACTCTGTATAATCGGCAAACTTTTCAAACTAATATCTTAAAATACTTCTTGAAAGATACTTTTTCATCAATATAAGTAACGTTCTCCTATATCTAAATTGTTAGTGAAAATTGAACTTAAATACAACCTCATACATGCTCTATAAATTCATATAATTCCAGAGTCTTAATTACAACATCTCATCATTTGAGGTTAAAGGCTGATGAAATAATACAACATCAAACATTAAATGTAACTTCCACTAAGAGAAGATTTTAACAAATTATATTTCTGTTATAGCCTAACTACAAAAGAAGTAATATAAACAGACTTGGAAAATCAATATGATGTACATTTGTATTTATTTACATAAAATATACCTATAGCATTCTACTGAGTGGAAAAGCAGGTGCCATCCATTCATTGGAAAGTCACAATATGAACTAGATTCATTTGTCAGGATCCAGTTAGGAAATCAGAATCTTGTCTATGAGAGGAAGAAGGAAGTGAAGGTTTTAACCCAAGAAATTTGTTGCAAAGGTGATGGAATGGAGGAGAGAGCACAACGGAGAAGATGATATCACCTAGAGATGAGGGGTACTATCTAGGTGGGATTCCGTGAGCTCAGATCCACTGTTGATGCTTGTTGAGGTGTCTGCTTCAGTTAAGCAGCTGCTTCTCTGTTTCCATCACTGAAACCACTAGCGCTGATGGGAGCCCACAGTCACCTGTAATTGCTACCAATGCTGCTACTAGAGCCAGAGCTAGAACGCCATGCCCCCTCATCAGGCATCTTTCCTCTCTAAGAACATCTGTTGGCAGATCCTGTGAAATACTCAGCTGCAAGAGACTGCAAGATGTCATGTTCAACTTCTAGACCCTTGCAGTAAAGGCAACACAGAAGCATGGGACTAGGGGTGGGTACTAACAAGTATTCTTCAAATGGCAAGGAAAGGTTTTAAGCCATGCCCTCATGGAAGGCTTCCTCTTTGGGGTGGGGGTGGAGAGCTGGGTGGAATGTAATGATCAGCCTATCTGGAAAAAAATGTAATATTACATCTGTTATGGTGTAGATGTAGAGGTATCAACACGTGTTATAAGACCATATAGTATTGAGAATTGGTCTAGAAAAGGAGAATTGTAAATTTTTCTCTGACAAAATAATGATTTATCTGAATTTGAAGATGTCATATGTGTTAACTAGGGGAAGACTAGAAGGGAAAACATCCCAGGCAAAGATATTCTCAAGATAACAGAGACATACAAGGTACCATTAGAAAATCACTGAGGCCGTGGTGACTGCAGCCGCAAAATTAAAAGATGCCTGCTCCTTGGAAGAAAAGCTATGACCAACCTAGACAGCATAGTAAAAAGCAGAGCCATTACTTTACCAACAAAGGTCTGTCTAGTCAAAGCTACGGTTTTTCCAGTAGTTATGTATGGGTGTGAGAGTTGGACTATAAAGAAAGCTGAGCGCCGAAGAATTGATGCTTTTGAACTGTAGTGTTGGAGAACACTCTTGAGAGTCCCTTGGACTGCAAGGAAATCCAACCAGTCCATCCTAAAGGAGATCAGTCCTAGGTGTTCATTGGAAGGACTGATGCTGAAGCTGAAACTCCAACGCTTCGGCCACCTGATGCAAAGAACCGACTCACTGGAAAGGCCCCTGATGCTGGGAAAGATTGAAGGTGGGAAGAGAAGGGGACAACAGAGACTGAGGTGGTTGGATGGCATCACCAACTCAACGGACATGAATTTGAGTGAGCTCCAATATTGGTGAAGAACAGGGAGCACTGGCATGCTGAAGTCTGTGGTGTTGCAAAGAGTCAGACACAACTTAGTGACTGAACTGAACTGAGGCCAGAAGAGAGAGCTAAGGGAGAGGGTTGGATGAATGGAAGTTGCTGAGGTAGACAGGGTCTGAAATATGTGGAATAAAATACCCGCTTATGGGAATTAGTACAGCTGTAATATATGGATTTATATACTACAGATATTTTGAAGCTTGTTCACCAAAATTTTAGTAGCAATTATTTCTAGAAAGTATAATTCCAGACAGTTTATAATACCTTCTGGGCTCCTTTATTTTTTAACCAATGAATGTACATACTTTTTATGACAATACTATTGGAGCACAGCAAAATCACTGGTCTGAATATATACTCCTAGAAAACTTGCAAAGATGATCTAATGTAAGTAGTACCATAAATGAGAGAAATTCAGTGAATTAATTTTGAAAAAAATCTTTAGAAAGCCATGGACTTCCAAACAAGGACTTAAGTTCCTTTATTTCTTGCCTCAGATGCTGTTTAAACATAGGTTTATTATCCAGGAACATAAACTATGTAATTATAAACTGTTTATAAATGATATATACCCCTGAAATTCAAATAAGGAACTACCATCAGAATTCATGCCTGAATTACTGAACACCTGACCAGGGAAGACATTCCTGTGTAATCAACCTATTCTCTGAAATTAAAAGAGAAATTATATTATGGTAAGCATCTTGAATGGCACAATTACCTATGGCATCATCAGCCAGAAAGTGTTTCATAGGTTCCAGAGTACACTGGTTACATAGGATGTTAACAATTACTTGTTACAAGGAGTTTATGGCCAAACAATGAAATACAATTATTTTTAACCATAAGACTTCTTCTTTGAAATACTAATAATGAGCATTTTAAATCTGTAAGAGGGAGATGTAATATGTAGAATTTCCAAAATTTTTTGATAATAGGGCCAGCTGTTAAATTACTGCATTGTTGATCTTCTACAGGACACAATGAAAATGTTGTTTTGGAGAGGTATAATTTTAAAAAATACTTCTTGAATAGGTAGTTCCTCTGTATATATGTACATGCACATAAATGTCAATAAACCTATAACTTCGGACTTGACACAAATAGGAAGCAACTTTAATCCAATTCATATTTGCTAGACATTTCACTCTTTCATTCAATCATTCAGAAACTATTTTCTGAGAGTTCATTCTATGCAAGCCCTATTCTACATTCCAGAGACACAGCATTAAATAAATCAAATCCCTGATCTTGGGGAGCTTACATTCAAATTGGAGAGTCAGACTTTAAGTCAATGATAAGGCTCAAGGCTCAGGGCAATGCTTGACAGTTTGTCTAAAATTTGGAACAGTGTTTTATACACAGTGTGTATTTAATATATGCTAATCAATACCAAAATATATTATTTTGATCACAATATTAAAGCAGAATGTTTTAAGTGACCAGTTGCATTATATTACTGTTCTATAAGTGGACAATTAGATTATCCCATGCATTTATTATTATGAAGAACATCAGAATAAAACTTTTATCTGTATAAATAGTATTTACTTTCTAATTATTGCTTTTTTTTTTACAAAGTGAAAGATTTATTTTTTTTTATTTTATTTTTACTTTATTTTACTTTACAATACTGTATTGGTTTTGCCATACATTGACATGAATCCACCACGGGTGTATACGAGCTCCCAATCCTGAATCCCCCTCCCACCTCTCACCCCATATTATCTCTCTGGATCATCCCTGAGCACCAGCCCCAAGCCTCCTGTATTTTGTATCGTACATAGACTGGCGCTTCCTTGATATACTGTTAGAACAAAAGCTATGGTTGAAAGTATATGAAGGTTTTTACATGTTAAAAAGTATTTATTAAATTTTTATTTTATTAATTTATTAAAAGTATTAATACTTTTTAGGGATATATTAATAAAATTGCCTTCTATTAAGGTTATACAAATTTCTCTTTCCCTAAAAGTTCAAGAGCAGATTCTTTTCATAATACTATATTTTAATCTTCAAACTCTTACTAGATAAAACATCTTGTTGTTTTCAGTTCAGTTCAGTCACTCAGTCATGTCTGACTCTTTGCAACCCCATGAACTGCAGCATGCCAGGCCTCTCTGTCCATCATTAGCTCCCAGAGTTTACCTAAACTCATGTCCATTGAGTCGGTGATGCCATCTAACCATCTCATCTTCTGTCGTCCCCTTCTCCTCCTGCCCTCAATCTTTCCCAGCATCAGAGTCTTTTCCAGTGAGTCAGCTCTTCGCATCAGGTGCCCAAAGTATTGGAGTTTCAGCTTCAGCATCAGTCCTTCGAATGAACACCTAGGATTGATCTCCTTTAGGATGGACTGGTTGAATCTCCTTGCAGTCCAAGGGACTCTTAAGAGTCTTCTCCAACACCACAGTTCAAAAGCATCAGTTCTTCAGCACTCACCTTTATTTATAGTCCAACTCTCACATCCATACATGACTACTGGAAACTACAGTTGCTTTAGCTTGTGTTTTTTATTTCAAGCAATATTGAACATTTGTTATCACTAGTCACTTGAGTTTCTCTGTTAAACAGCTAACCTATGTGAGGCCTTGGGCAAAAAGTGGTACGTGAAGCAGACCAAAGATCTAGCATCCCTGGGCTCTTCATCTTTTCTTTATTGACTTCTGTGAGCTCTTCACACAATCTTCATCATCTAACCCATTTGACTTAGAGTTGTGTTTAGTAAATAGTTGGTGAGTGATCATATAAAACATTTTCTATCATGTTTGCTATAAATTTTTTTAATTTGTTGTTTTTCTTTTAAAATTTTGAAAATGATTCTTTGATCACTTTGAAAACCTCTTGTTTAAAAAAATCACTATTTTATAATATTTGCTATCTTAAGGTAATACTTAATACTGTATAGAATCCTTGAAATATAGGTAGGAAGGCATAAAAAGACCATTACATGTGAATATACATATTTGTTTAGATACGTATGCTCCTGTGCATATATATCTACAGTAAAAAAGTAAAGATACTACAATTCAATGGTTTGAGGAAATTAAAACATTAAAAAGAATACTATTAAAAGTAGCAAACTGTTAAAAAGGCATTTATTCATATGAATTTACCCCATTTCCTAGGTTTTTTGTGTCACAAGATGGTTTGCTTTTCTCAGGTTTCACCAGATACTTAAAATCTTTAATCCTGTATTTATTAATATTTAATGCCAATAACTGATGAGCATGTTAATGTATGTAAAATACTGAGCTGTCACAGATACACTGGAATAGCTGCATTTTAATACAGCACTTGTTTTCATGTTTAAATGATCTAAATTTTGTGGCTTTTTCTATTTATCTAATTCATTCCACATTTGAGAAGCTTTTTTTCCTTTAAACTGAGGAACTAAATATTTGTATTATAATTTTAAAAATATTAATATTTATTAACTATTTTGTACATATTTATAGTATTCCAATAAACTAGATAGCATATTAAAAAGCAGAGACATTACTCTGCCATCTAGTCAAGGCTATGGTTTTTCCAGTAGTCATGTATGGATGTGAGAGTTGGACTGTGAAGAAAGCTAAGCACCGAAGAATTAATGCTTTGAAACTGTGGTGTTGGAGAAGACTCTTGAGAATCCCTTGGACTGCAAGGAGATTCAACCAGTCCATCTAAAGGAGATCAGCCCTGGGTGTTCTTTGGAAGGAATGATCCTAAAGCTGAAACTCCAATACTTTGGCTGCCTCATGAGAAGAGTTAACTCATTGGAAAAGACTCTGATCTAGGAGGAGAAGTGGATAACAGAGGATGAGATGGCTGGATGGCATCACTGATTCAATGGACATGAGTTTGGGTGAACTCCAGGAGTTGGTAATGGACAGGGAGGTCTGACATGCTGCAATTCATGGGGTCGCAAAGAGTCAGACACAACTGAGTGACTGAACTGAACTGAATAAAAAAATGGAAGAAATTTGAAATGATCTGTCATATTAATATACTTATTAGCCAAGTAGAATAGGAATATTCTTTAAAATAAGATGATTTTGTCAAAGAAAAGGTTTTATTTTTCCATCCTTCCTTTCTTTTTTCCTCCTTCCCTCTCTCTCTCCTTCCCACTTATTTTTTTGAGCTGGTTTATTTCAAATATGTTTTTATGTTGCCTTGATATATGTATTTGAGCAAATAACTCCACTGGATATGTACATGAAAGTGAAAATGAAGTTGCTCAGTCCAACTCTTTGTGACCCCATGGACAGATATGAGAGTTAGACCAAGAAGAAGGCTGAGCACTGAAGAACTGATGCTTTTAAACTGTGGTGTTGGAGAAGACTGTTGAAACTCCCTTGGGCTGCAAGGAGATCAAACCTAAAAAAAAATCAAACCTGAATATTCATTGGAAGGACTGATGCTGAAGCTCCAATACTTTGGCTACCTGATAAAAAAGCTGACTCTTTGGAAAAGACCCTAATACTGGAAAAGAGACTAAAGTCAGGAGGCGAAGGAGTCAACAGAAGATGAGATGGTTACATCACATCACCACTCAGTAGGCATAGTTTGAGCTAACTCCAGGAGATACTGAAGGACAGGGGAGCCTAGCATACTGCAGTCCATGAGGTCACAAAGAGTCGAACATGACTTAGCAACTCAGCAACAACATCTTAATTCATATGATGGATGCTTCAGATATCACTATTTGTAAGCTGTGTTCATTTTTTAGACATATTTTGAGGAAATATATGAAAGTTTCTCCATGCCCATAAAATTTTCAAAAAGGATGGAAAATGTAATTTCATCTTTTACTATCTTTTTTTATATCCTCCAGTAAAAGTTCATTAAATTTCAGAAGGTAGTAAGTTTGATATTGGTATTCCAAGCCACACATATTCTCCTTTTTCTCAAAACTTCTAAAAGTATAGCTAAATTTCCTAAATGAATTCTGACACATTCTCCTTTATATTTGTATAAATTGACAGCATATAAGAAAGTTTAGGATGGAGAGTAAATTCTAACAGTGCAACAGCAACAAAAAAAACACCAGTTAAGAAATGCAGGGAATTTGTTCTGGAGGAGATCATTGAGAAGACATGACTCCTGGAAGACCCACAAGCTAGACATGGGCCACTGAGGTTCCTCACCCCACTCCTGACCTTGAACTCTGCATTCTGCTCACCATCTCTGTGCTAGGACACAGCCTGAGATAGTCGTGTGCTGTTGAGACCATCGAGATTATATAAGAGACTGAACCCAGGTAAGGCCTCCACATAAACTTTAAGATTCTGGAAAGACAAGTGCAAGGATCTACTCATCTTGTGATCACCCAAGACAAGTGTCATGTCTAAGTTCCTTGGTTTACCATCCCTGCCACCTTGAGAGATTTGCCTCTGTTTGGTTTCTCCTTGCCTGCCAGTATGTGGGGGCTGGTTTATAATTTCACCCAGGAAGCTCCTAAGGTTGCAAACCAACAGCTTGACACCAGATCTGAATGAGAACTATAACAAATGCTTCATATCTGATGGGAAAAGAAAATACACAGCATAATATAACCTTACCATAGTTCCTGTAAAGACTGTTATTCCCTGAATATATATGGATTGTAATTCATGGAAGATATCTCTAAACATAGAAATAAAAACCTAATAATGAGACATAGATGAGAGGAAGACTTTTTAAAAAATCACTACTTGTATATTTATCTTATATTTTAAAAGTTAAAAGATGTTTAGTTCAAAATGGCACACTTTGAACATACATTTAATTCCTCTACCTCCCCAAATCTCATCTATATGCCACTGCATCTAAACATCAGGACATCAAAACACAAGCAGTCTGGTTGAAAAATGGGCAGAAGACCCGAATAGACATTTTTCCAGAAAGGAAATGCAGATGGCCAACAGGCACATGAAAAGATACTCAGCAGCACAAAGTATCTGGGAAATGCAAACCAAAACCACAGTGAGACGTCACTTCACATGTCAGAATGGCTATCATCAAAAAGGCCACAGGTAACAAACGCAAAGGCAACACTTGTAAGTGCTTGGTGGGACTGGAAGTTGATGCAGCCTCTATGTAATTCAGTGTGGAGGCTTCTCAGAAAACTAGAAATAGAGCTACCATATGACCCAGCAATACCCGAATAGACATTTTTCCAGAAAGGAAATGCAGATGGCCAACAGGCACATGAAAAGATACTCAGCAGCACAAAGTTTCTGGGAAATGCAAACCAAAACCACAGTGAGACGTCACTTCACATGTCAGAATGGCTATCATCAAAAAGGCCACAAGTAACAAACGCAAAGGTAACACTTGTAAGTGCTTGGTGGGACTGGAAGCTGATGCAGCCGCTATGTGATTCAGTATGGAGGCCTCTCAGAAAACTAGAAATAGAGCTGCCATATGACCCAGCACTTCCACTCCTGCGTATATATCTGAAAGAAACTAAAACACTAATTTGGAAATACATATGTATTGCATTGTTCATAGCAGCATTATTTATAACTGCCAAAATATGGATGCAACCTAAGTATCTCTCAACACATGAAAAAGGTTAAGAAGACGAATGTGTGGGATATATATATAGATATATACATACACACACACTGGGATACTATTCAGTCATAAAATGAATGAAATATTGCCATTTGCAACAATGTGGATGGATTTCAAGGGTATTATGCTAAATAAGACACAGAAAAAAGACCACATGGGATCATGTATATGTGATACCTAAAAAATACACCAAACTAGTTAATACAACAAGAAACAGACTTACAGATATAGAAAACAAATTACTAGTAACCAGAGGAGAGAGAGAAATGGGGAGGAGCAATATAAAGGTAAACCATTAATATTATGTATAAAATATGGTAGCTCAGCTGGTAAAGAATCCACCTGCAATGCAGAAGACCCCAGTTCAATTCCTGGGTCGGGAAGATCCCCTGGAGAAGGTGTAGGCGATCCACTCCAATATTCTTGGGCTTCCCTGGTGGTTCAGACAATAAAGAATCCATCTGCACTGCTGGAGACCTGGGTTTGATTCCTGTATTGGGAAGATCCCCTGAAGGAGGGCATAGCAACCTACTGCTGTATTCTTGCCTAGAGAATCTTCATGGACAGAGGAGCCTGGCGGTCTGCAGTCTTGGGGTCACAAAAAGTTGGATACAACTGAGAAACTGACATAGTACAGCACATAAAATATGCTATGGGGATACACTGTGCAACACAGGGAATGTAGCCATTATTTTATAGTAACTGTAAAAGGATTATGTCCTTCAAAAATTGTGAATCACTACATTACACACCTGTAACTTATATAATATGGTATAATATGTCAACAGTACTTCAATAAAAATAAGTAAAAATGAAAACTACCTTGACACACGTTTTCCCTTGACTCAGAGCCCACAGGCAGTTCTGTTCAAATAAGAGACTATTTGACAAATTGCAAAGGTCACAACAACAGTTCATACTCATCACTCTTAGTCCTTGTTTAAAAATATAAACAAATAATTAAGAATTATCAAATGTTTGGAGTAAAGCTCTAACAGCAAAAAGAAAAAAGAAAAAAAAACGGGGAGGACTAAGATAAATTTAAAAGAAACAGATAATGCAAATAAGAGAATTTTAAAATGCAAATCTTTATTCTCAAAAAGACAATCTCCAAAAAGAAACAATTATGTAATTAAATTAGAGATATTAGGCATTTTAAATTTGAC
>SJYC01122988.1:0-10763 GCA_006408675.1 Madoqua kirkii
TTATTTGACTTTTTCTCACAATAATTTATGAATGGATATTTTTAATACACTTTACTAAATAAGAAACTTGGGTACAGACAGTTTTTTTTTAGCTTGCTTGACGTCACCCACTTAACCAAATGTTAAAATGAGAATTTGAAACTTAATGTTGCTCCTCCAAAGATTACTTTCTTAACTACCTTACTATTGTGCTTTTTCTTACCGAAGCAAAGAATAGATTCAGAGAAATCAAAAATCTATCGTATTGCAAGCTCCAGAAAGAATAGAAGGAATGAACTATTCAAACACAACAAAATAAAACTTGTCATTGCTAAAGAGAAGTCCCAAAATATCTCATGTATTAAGCCTTTCAAGAACCAATCAAGACTTTTTTTTTCCCTGAAAAAGACACATCTAGATCTTCCAGATGAAATTTCAAACCTCCAAGAAAATGAGAGAATTTTAAATCACAAAGAGAAGTGAAAAAAATTACTGCATTGGAAGTAGAAGTCATTTAAAACACTAGAAACTGATATCACTTGAATACTATTAGCAAGGGTCACTAATCTAGGATGTCTGGGAGGTTGAACAGAACTCTTGAAAATCTCATAGGACCGCAAGACCAAATCAGAGCACATCCACCAGGGAGGTGGAGACCGTGGCATGTGTCTTGTCTGTTTGCATTTTTGAAGTAGTAGGAATACCAAAGGACTAAACTTTAGTTACAGTGAACCAGAAACAGTTAAACTCTACGAAGAATCAAACTTCAATCCCTCAGTGCATTCAAGGTGATCTCTTAATCCTAACTACCTGACAGAATCAAAAGTAAATTATTTCCAATGAATAACATCATTCTGAGCTTCAAAATTAAGTCTACGATTTTCACCTATAATGTCCAATATTCAATAAAAGAAACAATCAGTTATAAAAAAGCACAAGGATCACTCAAACTGCAAGAGAAAAATGATAATAAAAACATATTTACAGGAGAGCTAGAGATTAGATTTGTTAGACACATAATGAAACCTCCTAACTATAATTAATTTCTTCAGGAATGCAAATAAGGCATAGAATTAAGACAGATGACTAAAAGCTATATTTAAAAACATAAATGGAGATGGAGATATACTTAAGAACTTAGTTCAGTTCAGTTCAGCTGCTCAGTCATGTACGACTCTCTGTAACCCCATGGACTGCATCATGCCAGGCCTCCCTGACCATCACCAACTCCGAGTTTACTCAAACTCAGGCCAATTGAGTCAGTGATGCCATCCAGCCATCTCATCCTCTGCCATCCCCTTCTCCTCCTGCCCTCAGTCTTTCTCAGAATGAAGGTCTTTTCAAATGAATCATTTCATCACATCAGGTGATAAAAGTATTGGAGATTCAATTTCAGCATCAGTCCTTCCAATGAGTATTCAGGACTGATTTCCTTTAGGATGGACTGGTTGGATCTCCTTGCAGTCCAAGGGACTCTCAAGAGTCTTCTCCAACACCACAGTTTAAAAGCATCATTCCTTTGGTGCTCAGCCTTCTTCACAGTCCAATTCTCACATCCATATATGACCACAGGAAAAACCATAGCCTTGACTAGATGGACCTTAGTCGGCAAAGTAATGCCTCTGCTTTTGAATATGCTATTTAGGTTAGTCATAACTTTACTTCCAAGGAGAAAGTGTCTTTTAATTTCATGGCTGCCGTCACCATCTGCAGTGATTTGGAGCCCCCCAAAATAAAGTCTGACACTGTTTCCACTGTTTCCCCATCTATTTGCCATGAAGTGATGGGACCAGATGCCATGATCTTACATTTTTAAACGTGGAGTTCTAAGCCAACTTTTTCACTCTCCTTTTCAACTTTCATCAAGAGGCTGTTTAGTTCTTCTTCACTTTCTGCCATAAGGGTGATGTCATGTGCATATCTGAGATTATTTATATTTCTCCCAGAAACATTGATTCCAGCTTATGCTTCATCCAGCCCAACATTTCCCATGATGTACTCTGCATATAAGGTAAGTAAGCAGGGTAACAATATACAGCCTTGACATACTCCTTTCCCAATTTAGAACCAGTCCATTGTTCCATGTCCAGGGCTAATTGTTGCTTCCTGACCTGCATACAGATTTCTCAGGAGGCAGGTCAGGTGGTCTGGTGTTCCCATCTCTTTAAGAATTTTCCACAGTTAGGGGCTTATAAGTTATTATATATTAATATTTTCAGAAAAATCTCAACCTTAATCCTGTACTAATTTTTATTAAATCTTTTTAAGTTATATTATTAAAATTTATCTTCCTTTTTCCTTTCTTTATATTCTTTAAATAGTATTTTCTATTATTTTCATTAATTTCTGTTACATTTTTTTCCTATATGACTTTCAAATAGTCTATGGCCAGACACTTTTTCTGTACTTTTTTAAACTTTATTTGTGTTTATCATTTGGACTAACAAAACCCTCATTTTGTTTATTTCTGTGATTATTTCTGTGATTTCTATGATTATTTTTGTTTGGTTGTTTATTATGTTTATTTTTGTTTCTATGATTATTTTTATTTGGTTGTTTACTTTTCTGTTGAGATGTTTTCAAGGTCACTAAGCACTTTGGTTTATCACATCATATTTTTGGCAGAGGAAACCCTATCCTGACCTTAATTTGAACACATATGTTATAGATAGAATTTCACTGGTTCTTTTTCTATCTTATTTGGAGCCTATTTGAAACTTTTCTTCAGAGCTACAGTCATAAAGCTTAATTTTGCAGGTTTATATAGCATTTTTCCTGTTTAGCCTAGGGGTGTAGCAGTCATGGTTATGGATTTGGTCTGAAACTTGTTTGTGCTTCTCTTATATTGGTTAAGGGAACTGGCCAGAGTGGACTCATGTGGATGCCCTCAGGTTCTGCTTTGTCTCTCCATCAAGCTATTGTGACTTCATTTCAAATAGAAATGATCAACCCAAGGGACTCTGAGAAATTCTCTCTCTCTTTCCTACCAGCCAGGGGAGGGAAAATAAATAGGCAAAACTTACGGGTTTTGACCAATACTGTTATAAATCATCAGAAAAAGAGGTGAATGTCATATCAGATTACCTACTACCACCATAGTTTAAATATCTACCCCTGTTCCTTTCTATGTTTATATTTTGTTCTGAATGATCATTATCCAGATCATGCCATAGGTTCTTACTAGTCAGGTAAAGCAAATCGCTAGTTTTTCTCCCTAGTGTTCGTTGAATGATGATTTCCCTAGAGTGGCGATAAAGAGCTTCGAATCTAGAGTGACAGTCTGCACTTCTTCACCCCTGCCAGTTAACACCAAACTCTCTCAAGTTCCCCTCAGTCCCTGTAGTTACAAGGACCTTCTTTTGATGGTGTTAATGGAATCTTATCTGAGATAGCTTGTTCTCCTTCCGGTCATCTTCTCTCTACAGCGTGTCCCTCTTCACTCTTTCCCATGGTTAAGTGCTTCACCTCAGCTATACGCCTACAGTTTTTTGTCTACCCTTGATTTTCTTCCCTAATTTGAGGAGCTGGACAGGGACTACACAGAACTTTAAAAATGTGGTCAGTTTCCCCATGGTTAAGCCCAGGCACACTGATCAGTGGGATGAGGAACTGACTAAGCCACAGTAAGTGTCCTCACCAGCATGCTGGTGAAGGTAAGTAGCAGAGGAAGGTCCTATGGGAGGAGACCTGGGATAGTAATAGGGAGGCAGTCAGCAGTGGTGGTATTTTTCATGATGGTTGTCGTGAGAGCTGTGTTAATATCATGAGCAATGGTAAGTGGTTATGATTGCAATGATGAGGGCAATTATAGTAGCTTGGGAGGTGTTGGTAATGGCAGAGGTGGTAGGTGGGGGATGACAATGATGGATCGAACTCCTGAAAAATCTTTCCCTCCACCTATCAATTTATACCTACCCTGCCCGAAACCTTTTCCCTGTTTCTGCCATCATAAGTTATTAGGAGTAAGGAGACTCACCAACTTTTCTTCAAAATATAAACATTCACCATCTAATTTGCCATTACAACTACAGAAGAAAAAATGTACTTCTGGATTTTATGTGGAACCTGAAAGGTATTTGTTTATGAAAACAATGATATATATGACATAAACATATGAAAAAATAAACCCATTTTCTCAGCTATAGTATTGGAGTATAAGGTTTCTAATAATGCCTCTCGTCTGAATGTGAGGGCTGCATGAGAAATATCGCCTGTCAAACACGCGGTAGCTCTGCCCTGTACCTTTTAACATTTTTTTCCCTCCTTGTCTCTCTTTTCCTTTAACTTTGTGGGCCAACCTGGTATGCAAACTGTTATTTCAGTTTGAAAATCTTACTTCTACACAAAAATCAGTTCCAGGTTTTAAGGTATACAAATTAACTTACAAAACACAACATGATCACATAAAAGAAATTAGCGAGATGTGGCTTCAACAACTGGATAGGAGATTTGTCCAAATGTCAGGAGAGTGATTCGAGGACAACTTCCGTCTCAACTCATATTTTATGGTTTTACAATTGCTCAAGAAGAAGCAGAAGAAATATCTGTTTTATTTTGTTTTGAACATAGTAGGGAGCGTGATGCTTACAACAGTCAACACAGATATGACTAAGAATGCTAAGATGCTCAGGTTAGAAGTCACAGCATCACAAAAACACAAGTTTCCTCTAATGAGTAACCAGGATCACACATTTAGCAGAGAATACTGAGGGAGACAGACATCTTCAAAACAGTCCACAACAACAACAAAATGTACTAAGTGAAAGTGAAGTCACTCAGTTGTGCCCGACTCTTTGCGACCCCATGGACTATGGCCTACCAGGCTTCTCCGTCCATGGGACTCTCCAGGGGAACTCGTAAAAGTTGCAAATCCAAAAGCTAAGGTGTTTCTTAAATAGAAAAAGACAAGTTTGGTCTCCACTTCAAATCAGCTCTCCACCCTAATACTAGAGAAATCATCTGCAAAGAAACATCTGATCATTTCACCTTTCTGCTTTTGAATTTTTCTGATGGACATGCAATACTCTTAGAATAAAGGTAATATCATTGAAGGCCCAGAATCATTTTGTCCTGACCTGCCATCATGATTCCCACCCTAGTTTCACACCAAGTTTCCCTGTGCTAGCTCCACTTCAACCATCTCAGTTTATTTCATTCCTTCTCAAACCATTTCCCCACTACTTGGAATATTATTCTCCTCCAATGATCCTCTTCCATACCCCAATGAACCAGCTAATTTCTTCAGAGAAGCCTTCCCCTAACTTCCTAACCTTTGCCAAATTAGCCTTTTTCATGACTTTTTTCACATTTATTCACAATGATAATTTTATATTTGTTTAGAAGATGAGTTGAATGATGTATCATCTTCCAAATTAAAATTTAAGCTCAAAGAGCACAGGGACTGTGGCTCTTTTGTTCCCTTCATTTATGCTTCCAGTACTTTGCCTAGTGCCAACACATACGAGGTTGATAAACTCTATCATCTGTTAAAACTGATCCTTCCCTATCAAATCAGGTGAGATGAAACCAAAAGTCACATCAGAAGTTTTTAAAAGCTAGAGGAAAGAGGAAACAAAACACCTTAGTATAAGAGCTAAAGTTTCTCACCATGTCTTTGTTGAGGAAAGAATTAGTACGTTAGTACATTAGTTCTTGCTATAAGCTTTGAGAATTGGAAACAGAATATTTTCAATAGATTACTGAAAATATGTATGCCCATATATTTATATTCTCTTTCTGGGATAAAGCTTCCATTTGTTTAAAATTTGGAGGAGTTGTTGCTAGATCCACTCTATCCAAGTATTTCCATTAAAGTAACTGAAATTGGTAGATCCTTCATATTTCAATATTGAGTTTCTTTTTCAAAAAAGAGAAAAAATTAGGTGCATAATACACCTTGAAGACCCCTTTCTCAGGGGTCTATATCTGTTTGATTGACAGCAGGGCTTTTCTTCGTGCAATACCATGACAGAATTGCTGCTGCACGTTATGACCAATGGGGGAGCCTGGTGGGCTGCCATCTATGGAGTCAACAGAGTTGGACACTACTGAAGCGACTTAGCAGCAGCAGCAGCAGCAGATAGCATATTCAAAAGCAGAGACATTGCTTTGCTGACTAAGGTCCGTCTAGTGAAGGCTATGATTTTTCCTAAGGTCATGTATGGATGTGAGAGTTGGACTGTCAAGAAGGCTGAACACTGAAGAATTGATGCTTTTGAGCTGTGGTGTTGGAGAAGACTCTTGAGAGTCCCTTGGACTGCAAGGAGATCCAACCAGTCCATTCTGAAGGAGATCAGCCCTGGGATTTCTTTGGAAGGAATGATGCTAAAGCTGAAACTCCAGTACTTTGGCCACCTCATGTGAAGAGTTGACTCATTGGAAAAGACTCTGATGCTGGGAGGGTTTGAGGGCAGGAGGAGAAGGGGACGACTGAGGACGAGATGGCTGGATGGCATCGCTGACTCAACAGACGTGAGTCTGAGTGAACTGATGATGAACAGGGAGGCCTGGCGTGCTGCAATTCATGGGGTCACAGAGTCGGACACGACTGAGCGACTGAACTGAATTGAACTGATACCCACTCCGTGTTGTGTGTTTTTTTCCCAAGAGAAACTATGGTTTGCATTCTCACGGCCTGCTTTCACCACCAGCTTCCCCACCATCTCACCCAGTTCTATGACCAATATTCTAAAAATCAGAAAGAGACCACACAGTATGACTTCACAGACTATTGCTGGGAAAAACGAAGATCCCAATACATATTGAGTCCAGGCAGAGAATATGTGAATGAGACACTTTATAACTCCCCATCTGATATCCTTGCACCGCTCACTCTCGCTGGTGGAAATCATCAGTTTGATCAGTTTGCATTTCTAATTGCCATTATCCACGTGACTCCACACAGATGTTCATATCTGATTCCTTTCCACTGTGCCCAGGCCACTGAGAACTTAACTCCTGCTCTGTTTCTGAGAGGCCTACCCTAGTATTCTGCATTGGAAGTGGGTTATGGTGCAAGGAAGGTTCAGAATGTATAGTATCACTGCTTATATGTCAGGATCAGATGTAGTAGCTGGTTCACTAGGAAGGATTTGGCAGGAGGAATCAATGGTAATGGGAATCTAACTGCTGGCACTAGAAATATATATTGTGATCTAATAATTAAAACTATGGAGCCCTAAACTTTTAGGACAGGACTGTGGAAACTGGTCCTTATCAGCTCCATCGTCAACCAAAGGCAGATGTACCGCTCCCTGTGAAAATCACCTATATCTCAGCTCCCAGGCTTCAGGGGAATCCACCCATTCTCTGCCTCTGATATCCTATCAATTTGTTGTGTCACTGTGTCTCCAGATTTCAGTACCCCATCTTGGAATTTATACCAGTGTCTGTGAATGTGGAAAGATCCATCAGCTGCACTGTTCACTGGGATTTCAATCTGAACTCAGTTTCTGATGCTGCCTTCTGAACTACTCTAGACACCCTGTCCTAGATTTCACCTGCCTGGTTCATAGCCCCCATGTGGCTCTTAGATGTCTGCCTTGCTGGGTTCCAGGTCTTGCCAGGTCTTGAGCTTCACCTTTTTGGAAAGGGGATTTGAAAAAATATTAAGGACAGGTTTACAGTTCTCTTGCCCAGGTAGCTGTTAGTGGAGAGAGAAAGCAGTGGGTGTCCAGAGGGCTCACATATACTGGCCAAAGGATGCCAAATTTAAGAATCATGCTGTGTAGCTGCTTTTTTGAAGTTTCCTGTGTCAGTACTCAGCTCACAGGAATCAGGTCGTATCTAGACCAGTCAAGCCTGAGATTATAGTCCCCAGCAGCCGATTATACACATTTTTCCTTCTCTTTCCAACTTATTCCTAATGGTCACAGAAGCAACATCTAAAAAAGATGCTTACCTTATTATTTACTGAGACAGAAAACATCTAAAATTATAATACATTGAGCTAGTAAAAGTGAAAAAGGAGAGTGGTAAGATCACAGTCTTGTGTGTGTGTGTGTTTTCTTTTTAATTTGATCTCAAATGTTTGTTCTCAGAAAGCAATTTCTGGCTATTTCAGTTCTGGTGCAAGTGTTTTGACAAAAGCTCTGAAAAAGCTTTAAGAAGCAGGGATCAATATTGAGATTATACAGAATGACCTATGAGCAATCCCTGCCTTTTGCAGTCAAAAGCTGATGGTAAAAGCCACAGAAACAGTTTACACTTAACTGACTTTCCTACAAGAAAAAACAGTGTCTGCGATAGAAGTGAACCATGAAAGAGTTGGGAAACATTAGACTAGCTTTTCTTCTTCAAGATGTTGCTTTCCAAATTCTCACTTGAAATATATTGGTGACAAACTCAGAAGGATTTAGATGGTACCTGGTGAACTGTAAAGTTTTTAATCTAGGAGTTGTTGTTGTTTAGTTGCTAAGTCGTGTCTGACTCTTTCGCAACCCCATGGACTGTAGCCCGCCAGGTTTCTCTGTCCATGGGATTTCCCAGACGAGAATACTGGAGTGGGTTGCCGTTTCCTTCTCCAAGGGATCTTCTCCACCCAGGGATCAAACCTATGTCTCCTGAAGCCCTTATCTTGGAATAGTTTTCTTTATTCAATATTTATATTAAACTCATGATGGCTAATTATAGATATTGGGTAAAAATGTCCCCTCAATGTGACAACTCATCTTTTGTAATAGAGAAAGTCTAGTTCCTTGTAAAGAAAAAAGAAGTATTCCTGTGTACACTTCTAAGAAGCATGTAAGCAAAGATATCATAATGGTTCCATGTATTAGTCTCCAGCAGCCAGACAATAAGTCTCACAGCAGCTTGGAAGAGCCTTCAGCAAACTTACACATGAGCTTCTGTGTCCTGGACAACCGCTCCTCTGTCCCCATGCCTGGCCTCCCCATGTCCCCCACCAGCAAGTTTTCTTCAAATATCCAGGCCACCATTTATTTTCCAGGGGCAGGGACATTTAAAAACAAGAGAAACTGAGGGAATGTGTGTTTAAGAAGACAGACTAATTCTTGGCATCACAGAAGAGCTGAACCACCAGGCCACTGGAAACAGGAACCAGAGCAGATGCAGCAGCAGACACTCAGACCATCCCATTAGCTTGCTGCCTTGGGATGGCTCAGCTGGGGCTACAGCCTCTTCTTGTATCCTTACAGGGTGAAAGAACTGTGTTTGATAGATGAAAAAACCACCCTGCAGTAGGAAATAAAGAGGATCTCCCAGTGGAAGAGATGTTGGTATGGCACACACTGTCTAGTACACTGCTCTTTGATGCAAGAAGTATTTTCCAAAGGTAAAAACTGGCCAGTATTTACCCCATACATGCTCAGTTTGATACTGCAACTCCACTTTGTAAAAGAAAACTTTCTCCTCCAAAGCTGATTCCCAGCAAACTTGAGATAATTGCAAACATTACCCTACTACATGTAGCACTGTTGTTCAAAAGTGTTAATTCGAGTATTCTGATGATGCTATAGTAAAATGTAAAAATAAAAAATACTTTAATATGTAGTCGAATAAAATAATTAACAAGATGAAGCGCATTCGAATCATCACCTATCAGGGACACAATCTTACACATGAGCTTCTGTGTCCTGGACAACCGCTCCTCTGTCCCCATGCCTGGCCTCCCCATGTCCCCCACCAGCAAGTTTTCTTCAAATATCCAGGCCACCATTTATTTTCCAGGGGCAGGGACATTTAAAAACAAGAGAAACTGAAGGAATGTGTGTTTAAGAAGACAGACTAATTCTTGGCATCACAGAAGAGCTGAACCACCAGGCCACTGGAAACAGGAACCAGAGCAGATGCAGCAGCAGACACTCAGACCATCCCATTAGCTTGCTGCCTTGGGATGGCTCAGCTGGGGCTACAGCCTCTTCTTGTATCCTTACAGGGTGAAAGAACTGTGTTTGATAGATGAAAAAACCACCCTGCAGTAGGAAATAAAGAGGATCTCCCAGTGGAAGAGATGTTGGTATGGCACACACTGTCTAGTACACTGCTCTTTGATGCAAGAAGTATTTTCCAAAGGTAAAAACTGGCCAGTATTTACCCCATACATGCTCAGTTTGATACCTGCAACTCCACTTTGTAAAAGAAAACTTTCTCCTCCAAAGCTGATTCCCAGCAAACTTGAGATAATTGCAAACATTACCCTACTACATGTAGCACTGTTGTTCAAAAGTGTTAATTCGAGTATTCTGATGATGCTATAGTAAAATGTAAAAATAAAAAATACTTTAATATGTAGTCGAATAAAATAATTAACAAGATGAAGCGCATTCGAATCATCACCTATCAGGGACACAATATTTGGAGGAGAAATATACTTAACCATGGCCTTAAAGCTCTGCTTCTCTGCTCTTCTTACCCTGTGCTTCTTTCACTCTCCCTTTAAATTTTTGCTCACTTTTATAAAGTGAACTGATTACCTGAAGCATCTATCTTGATAAATAAAGATAGATACATTTGCGATCTAATATTTTTTATTGTTTCTAGTCATTCTCATAATCTAACAGTTATGTAGATTCGATTATTTTTAGCAAATTATAAATACCAGTGCTTCTCTATGTATTTGAAGTTTAAAACATAGGATTTTTCTTGTTTCATAAAAATTTTCCTTGTTTTCTTTGCTTTTATGCACATCTGCCAGCAGTATTTTTCTGACATAGTTAAGAAATACAGTCATAATTTAGCAGGCATTCTGGAAGTACATTTTTATCATTTTAATTCTATCTAACATCAAAAATACAAATTAAATATAAACTAAACATATTTAAAGC
>SJYC01122989.1:0-21709 GCA_006408675.1 Madoqua kirkii
TATAACTTGCTAATTACTTAAAAGTGGTAATTACTTTAAAATTTTTTAAGGTGTACTCTAATGATAATGCCTTTTTCTAGATGCCTAGTTTATTAAGCAACTTTTTGCTATTAGGTTGGAGCAACATTAATTGTGGTTTTGTATTGTTGAAATTTTCTGTTTGATATTGGAATACATTCTTAAATAAATGCAGTTATGTTATACATCACTTTAATACGCATTCTTGCTTTGTGCGTTTTTGCTAATGACATTATTTGATGTTTATCTTATATTTATTACAGACTAGGGAAATGATATTAGACAGAAAGCAAATTTGAGCAATTTTTATTCGAGTTCAAAATGAGTTGTAAAGCAGCAGAGACAACTCAACATCAACAATGCATTTGGCCCAGAAACTTCTAACAAACGTATGGTGCGGTGGTGGCTCAAGAAGTTTAGCAAAGGAGAGAATAGCCTTGAAGACGAGAGTGCAGTGGCCGCCATTGGAAGTTGGACAGCAACCAACTGAGAGGATCATCAAAGCTGATACTCTTACAACTTCAAGAGAAGTTGCTGAAGAACCCATCATCACTCACCCATTCTATGGTCATTCAGCATTTAAAGCAAACTGGAAAGGTGAAAAGGCTTGATACGTGGGTGCCTCAGGAGCTGACCACAGATCAAGGGACGTTTCATTTTGAAGTATCCTCTTCTCTTTTTCTATACAACAATAACAAAACATTTCTCAATCTGATTGTGATGTGTGACAAAATGGACTTTATACCATAACTGGTGATGACCAGCTCAGTGGCTGGACCGAGAAGAAGCTCCAAAGCACTTCCAAAAGCCAAATTGGCACCAAAAAAAGGTTATGGTCACTGTTTGGCAGTCTGCCACTGTTCTGATCCATTACAACTTTCTGAATCCTGGTGAAACCATTACATCTGAGAAGTATGCTCAGCAACTCAATGTGATGCTCCAAGACTGCAAGGCTTGCAGCTGGCCTTGGTTCACAGAAAGGGCCCAACTCTTCCCCACGACAATGCCTGACCACATGTCACAAAACAAACACTTCAGACGTTTAACAAATTTGGCTACAAAGTTTTGCCTCATCCACCGCATTCACCTGATCTCCTGCCAACTGACTACTACTTTTACAAAAATCTTGACAACTTTTTGCAGGGAAAATACTTCCATAGGCAGCAGGAGGCAGAAAATGCTTTCCAAGAATTCCTCAAATCCTGAAGCAAGGATTTTCACACTATAGGAATAAGCAAACTTATTTCTCAGTGGCAAAACTGTGTTAATTGTAATGGTTCCTATTTTGATTAATAATGATATGTTTGAGCCTAGTTATAATGATTTAAAATTCATGATCCAAAACCACAAATATGTTTGCACCAACCTAATAAATACTAAATAGTTCCAAGTAGTTTGTTATTATTATGCATTGTCCTGAATCAAACTTTTTACTTCTGTTCTTTGAAACTGGTATGTTCCAATGAAACTTTTTTTTTTTTTTTTAAGCACCAGAGTTTAGGAGATAACTTTGGTTGAAAAAAAAAATGAGCAAAGACAGAAAAATAAAAGACATTTTGTGAATTTTGTGGCAATGGCTTATATTTACATATCATTTCATCATACTTTTTAAAAAATGCCCAAAATGCTATTGCTCTAGATAGCATGAGCCAAAGTTCCTATCAACAGCAAACTTAAAGTTGGATATCTATTGTCACTGTGACAGTTAAGTCGCTTCAGTCATGTCCAACTCTTTTCAGTCCTATGGACTGTGGCCTGCTAGGATCCTCTGTCCTTGGGATTCTCCAGGCAAGACTACTGGAATGGGTTGCCATGCCATTTTCTAGGGGATCTTTCTATTTCAGGCATTGAATCCACATCTCTTACATCTCCTGCATTGGCAGGCGGTTTCTTTACAATTATCACCACCAGTCTGTTTAAATAAGAAACAGTTTGATTTTTAGGGTCTATTTCTATAAAACAGTTTGCCAAATACATTTTTGTTGTAAGATGATCTCATTAGATTTTTTTTCAGATTAATAATGGCTCAGCTGAAATAATGGCAAAAGTCTTGACTGCCATTTCAGTGCACCAGTACTACACATACATGTCATACAAAGATTTCAACTGGGCACTAGGTCAATGCAGAGAAAGATCTGGAAGAAATTATAGGCTTTTGACAAAAGAAAATGGTCCCAGAAATTGGAAGTGGCAGGGTCCATGCAAAACAAGAATAGAAAAAGAGAGAAGAGACCTGAAAATTTACGGCAGGGACGGGTTAAAATAAGACTTAGGAATGTAAGTAACACAAGATTCACAAGAGGAGCACAGAGGCCAAGGTGGGACCCACTTAGGCCCTATATGTATATGAAACAGAAAGAGCAATACTGAATGCTCCCTGAAGGACACATTTCTGTGAAGGTCACTACTCTTACTACCATGTAGATTACAATGTAGATCTGATTCTCTCTGCCCTAAGATGATGGAAGTGAGGACTCAGAAGAAAAACTACTTAAATATTCAGCCCAAAGAACAGAACAGACTACAGAATGGATTTTCTCTGAAGTGGAAATGCTTACCAGTCTCAGAACCATCTCTGTAACCTTAGTTGGATGCTTCCTACTCCACTCTTTTACATACATCTCAAATGATTATTTCATGGGTTTATCTCTGTCCTCAGATCTCTGAGACCTCCTCTCTCTGGCCTTTCTCCCTTGTCCCCATTGAGAAAATAAAAATAATCAGAAAAAAACTCCTAAAAGTTGCCAGCACCACGCCTGTGCCCCATATCTTCCTTTCATGGATGTCATCCGTCCTAACTAGAGCCGACAGAAACACCACATTTCTTGTTTACAGCAGACTCCTTGAAAAAGCCTATTCTCACTGTGGACTTGTTCACTTCCACTTTTATTTCTCTTTCCTGAACCCATTCCAGTCAGATTTTTTAAGTCACCAGTGACCTTTGAGTCATTTTGAGTCAGACTTCAAAGATCGTCTTTGTGATCTTTCAGCAGCCTTTCACACAGATGTTTAATTTCCACCAAACAGGGTCTTTAGTTTGCTAGGTTTTTAGCCGACACACTTGCCTGGTTCTTCCTATTTCTCTGGCCCTTTCTCAGTCTCTTCTGCTATTTGACTAATTAGAATTTCGCAAGAGGGCTGCGGGGGGAGGGGGGTCCCTTGATGATCTTGTTGCTTTCAACACCAACTATGTATTAAATGGGCTTCCCTAGTTGGGCTCAGTCCGTAAAGAAACCACCTGCAATGAGGGAAACCTGGTTTTGATCCCTGGGCTGGGAAGATTTCCCTCCAGGAGGGAATGGCAACCCACTCCAGTATTCTTGTCTGGAGAATCCCCACAGACAGAGGAGCCTGGCAGGCTACAGTCCACGGGGTCGCAAAGAGATGGGCAGGACTGAGCCACTAAGCACAGCACAGCACAGCACAGCACACCTAGAAGCCTAATTGTCTCTGGGTCAAACTTAAATTTAAAATCTTATCTGTAACAATTCCTGTTAACTGAACAAGCTTATTAATTTAGGCACTCATTTACTAATTCATTCAGCAAAGAGCTATTTATTGAAGGCATATTATGTGTCAACACTAAAATTCCCTGAAAATCACTGTCTTAGAGGGGAAGAAGACAAAATTTGACAATATGATACATTAAATAAATGAGAAATAAAAGTGGAGGAGAGTGCAGAGATATTAATTCTTTATAAAATAAAGCATTCAAAGCAGACAATTATTACTGGCACCTAAAACGGCTTGGGTGAAACCATAGGTGATTACATTGAAAAAGAAAGTAAAGGCCACATCAAGTTCTTTGAAACACAAATAATTAAAAACTGTTCTAAAAGTTATTAAAGGAGTCGACATAGTTGATTGTACATCATAGATGCATTTTAGAAAGGTAAAATGCTCTAGGGTATGATGGACACATTGGAGCAAGAGAAAGTTATAAGGCAGGGAGAACATTACAGTTAAAAAGAGAATAATGTGGAAGGTATAAATTAAGGCAACGCACTAATAGCCTTAGATATGGTCACCAATCCCCATTCTTACAGATTTAGGCACTGACATTGTCATCCACTCTGTCACTGCTTTTTAGGAAATTCAGCGTCAGTTAAGTGATTCATATGACACCCAGCACCTCTTGGACTTTTGAACTCTTCATCTCCAAAATTTTGTATCCTCAGCTATGCAAGTCCAAGGTCTGCGTTTACCTACTAACTGGGCTTCCTCTGATTTATTTTCTTCTCCTTTGAAACACCACCACTGGGCTCCTTGATTTCCTCCATGAGCGGTATTTCCACAGTCAATGCTTTAACCTCCTCAAAATCATCAGTCCAATGGCTTCACACAGAGAGTTCTGTTCTTATAAACCTCTTTAAAATATCCTTCATTCTTTCATACACAAATTCCAAACTTGAATGAGATCAATTTCCTTACTCTTCCAAGGCTGATTCTGAGCACTTTCTGGATAAAACATGCATATACACTGATTATTTACCCCTTAAATACATCGGCCCATTTAGCAAATGTTTTGGATGCCTCCTATATTACTGGATACTGCTCTAGGCTTGGGGGATTCAGGGATGAGCAAGACAAAAGCCTTGTCTCACTAGCTTTTCCATTCTAATGAATGAAATCCATAGACAAAAGGGGCCGAGAAAAAGGAAACATTTGCATCAAGCAACTTCAGTTGGCAATAAACATTAAAAATTCAAATCAAGGTAAATGGATAGATTAAGTTGGAAAGTCAACTGCATTGGACGTTGGGGGGTCTTTCTCAGGCGATGAAATCAGAGCTAACATTTGAAAAGTGGAAAGAAAGAGATGTAGAGCATGATGGAGAACCAAGAAAAGAGTCAGCCAGCACATGGCTCCCGCTTAGTTCAGGGCTGAAGGTCACAGCCTTCAAGGCCTTCCAATGGCCTGTCACCTCTCTGGCCTCAGCTTCTTTTACTCACCTGTTGGCTCACTCTGTTCCAGCCGCACAGGCCTGCTGGACTTGCAGAGAGCAGGCAGGCTACCTGGTGAAGGTGTCCACTGCCTCTGAAATGGCTCTTCTCTCTCCCTGGAGCACGGTTCTTCCTGGCTAACGCCCTCAGTGAGCCTACTCAGAACCGTGCCAAGCACATAGTCACTGTTGACTATATATATATATTTTTTTGTTGTTGTTCAACTAGCTGAATTTTTATTTTGGTTTCCACCTAGTTTCATGGGGAAGTTTAAATTGGCCTTTTCAGGAGTCCCCAGCCCTATTTCCGTGACAATGGAGGCAGGCACAGCGGACTTCCTTTGCCCACATACTTTCTAATTAAAAACTAAAATCAGCAAACACTTTACCAGAGAATATAAAACACACCTCTGGTGTGCTTTTAGTCTGCAGATCCTAATTTTGAGGTTTCTGATTTAAGGACTCAGCCTTTGGAAAACCACAGTCAGTCCCAACAATTTCTGCTTATGTATCATATCACATTGCTCTCTTAAGGCAGTGAACATGGATCTATGTACTGTTGGAAGGGGAGTGATGGAAAAGAAGAAAATACAAGAAGAAAAGAGTGAAAAAACAAACAAGCTAATGGAAATGGTTTTCTCTTTCAAAATATGAGTGTAGATTTTACAAACTGTTTCAAGCACTGAAGGATTTCTCTGAAAGTTCTTTGAAATGTTTGTGTATCAGCAAAAGATTGGTAAAGGGACTTCGCATTTCATCAGGAAAATTTAAACTCTCTGATTCATATTCTTTTTTCACTAAGAGAAGTGTAGTTAGATCAGTGCTTCTCCAACTTTCTGTACAGTGAATTACCCGAGGATCTTGTTAAAAAGCAGAATTTAAGCGGTTAAGATGTGGTACCTATGGTTTCACATTTCTAACACACTCTCAGGAAATGCTGATGCTTCTGGTGCCAGGACAATAATTCAAATTTGACTCACACTATGTTTCACCTAAAATGGTTTATATAGTTGTTCTATGTAACATATCTTGATGTGTGCAGGTTAAAACTTATTTCACAGGGGTTAAAACTTATTTCACAAAGTAATAAGAAAATTAAAAAGCTGAATTATTTTATTTGCGTTATTGCTTTATTCAGGGAATAAGTTAACAGTACAGTACATCTAGAATCTTAGTTAATGGTCCTTAGTATTTCACACTAGATTATTAACTTCTAAATTTTTAACAATACTTAGAATTTGAATTTTTGGTGTATATTTTTAAGAAAAAAATTTCATGTATATTTTTAAGAGAAAGTGTTTAAATCTTGAATTAATAAAAATTGATTAGTGAGCTAAAACACTTCCTCTCTCATACATACAGAAACACAATTTTTAATGGAAGAAAGAACATAAATTGTCTTTAAGTAACTTGAAATCATCTAGAGTATTTTAACTTTATATATTTAAATGTTACTAAAGTATCCAGACTCATCATTTCATGGCAAATAGATGGGGAAACAGTGGAAACAGTGGCTTACTTTATTTTGGGGGGCTCCAAAATCACTGCAAATGGTGACTGCAGCCATGAAATTAAAAGACGCTTACTCTTTGAGGGGCTTCCCTGGTGGCTCAGACAGTGAAGTGTCTGCCTGCGATGCGGGAGACCTGGGTTTGATTCCTGGGTCAGGAAGGTTCCCTGGAGGAGGAAATGGCAATCCACTCCAGCACTCTTGCCTGGAAAACCCCATGGATGGAGGAGCCTGATAGGCTACAGTCCATGGCGTCACCAAGAGTCACACACGACTGAGAGACTTCACTTTATTCCTTGGAAGGAAAGTTATGACCAACCTAGACAACTTATTAAAAATCAGAGATAAAATTTGGCCAACAAAGGTCCATGTAGTCAAGGCTATGGTTTTTCCAGTAGTCATATATGGATGTGAGAGTTGGACTATAAAATAGAAAGCTGAGCGTCGAAGAATTGATGCTTTTGAACTGTGGTGTTGGAGAAGACGCTTGAGAGTCCCTAGGACTGCAAGGAGATCCAACCAGTCCATCCTAAAGGAGATTAGTCCTGGGTGTTCATTGGAAGGACTTGATGTTGAAGCTGAGACTCCAATACTTTGGCCACCTGATGCAAAGAACTAACTCACTTGAAAAGGCCCTGATGCTGGGAAAGATTGAAGGTGGGAGGAGAAGGGGACGACAGAGGATGAGATGGTTGGATGGCATCACCGACTCAATGGACATGGGTTTAAGTAAACTCTGGGAATTGGTGATGGACAGGGAGGCCTGGCATGCTGCGGTTTGTGGGGCTCTAAATGGGAAACCTTAAAAACAAAGGGGCTAGCTTTGTGGTCAAAAACCTAACATGGCGCCTGGCGGAAGAGATGGGGGCAGGGTCTATGTTGTCTGTCAAAGTTTTTGACGGGCTCTCTTGATTTCTGTGCATGTAGACAGTGTGATCTCCATAGACTCCTGTTATAATGAAGGCACATAATGATTTGACCTTTAATGTGATTGGTGCAACTATGGAAAGTTCCTCCTAAAACCCTCCTGTTTGTCTATATAAGCTGGGAGTTTGTAACAATAAAGCGGAACTGCTTTGACGGAACCCCTGTGGCGTCTGATTGTCTCTCACTCGCCGGGGGCTGGGTTGGTGGACAGCAGGCTCACCTCTCCTCGGGACCCCTCGGCTTTGCTGAGGAAGCTCCACTGCCTCTACTCTTTCTGCGGAGTGCCCCCCGCATGGTTCATGGAATCACAGAGAGTCAGACATGACTGAGCGACTGAAATGAACTGAACTGAAAGTAGAATATGAAAATTGAAATGAAAGAAATAGGTCTCTTACATGAGTTTTTTTATTGCATTTGTTTCAACATATTGACAAAGTTATAAAGAGATATTGAAATAAAATTTACCTCAAAGAAATTTCATGAACATGTGATATTATATAACTCATTAGTGCAGAAACTTCAGAACACAAGTATCTGGTTTAAAGAAAAGTGTTTCAATCAGCCTTTTATCCTAAGTTTAATTTAATTAATTCCACAAGAGAGACTATTTATTCCCCTTTACTCTCCCCTTCTTTCATAACCCCTGGAGATGCAGAATTTATTTCCATAAGGACTGACCTCCAAGCATACCTGGGGGGAAAAAAAAACAACCCTGCTATCACTATGCAATAAAATATTTTAAAATTAAATGCAACTTGAACAAATCTTTACCATCAAAACACTATATGCCATTAGTAAGTTGCTAGAACAAAGTAGGAAATATGATTTTTTCCAATGTCACAAACCATAGTACTCTCTTTTCTGTAAACTCCCTTGGCAATCTCAAGTTTCTTACCTTAAATATAACACAAAGAAGATAAAGTCTATCAAGTAAAAAGGAAATGCAAGATTAAAGTATAGAATCCTCAGAGTCCACAGATACACAGCAATAACAACACAATTAAATATTCCTCAGTTCAGTTCAGTCTCTCAGTCATGTCTGATTCTGCGACCCCAGGGACTGCAGCATGCTAACCTCCCTGTCCATCACCAACTCCTGGAGCCTACTCAAACCCGTGTCCATTGAATCAGTGATGCCATCCAACCGTCTCATCCTCTGTCAACCCCTTCTCCTTCCGCCTTCAATCTTTCCCAGCGTCACGGACTTTTCCAATGAGTCGTTCTTTGCATCAGGTGGCCAAAGTATTGAAGTTTCAGCTTCAACACCAGTCCTTCCAATGAGCACCCAGGACTGTTTATCAAGTAAAAAGGAAATGCAAGATTAAAGTATAGAATCCTCAGAGTCCACAGATACACAGCAATAACAACACAATTAAATATTCCTCAGTTCAGTTCAGTCTCTCAGTCATGTCTGATTCTGCGACCCCAGGGACTGCAGCATGCTAACCTCCCTGTCCATCACCAACTCCTGGAGCCTACTCAAACCCGTGTCCATTGAATCAGTGATGCCATCCAACCGTCTCATCCTCTGTCAACCCCTTCTCCTTCCGCCTTCAATCTTTCCCAGCGTCACGGACTTTTCCAATGAGTCGTTCTTTGCATCAGGTGGCCAAAGTATTGAAATTTCAGCTTCAACACCAGTCCTTCCAATGAACACCCAGGACTGTTCTCCTTTAGGATGAACTGGTTGGATCCCCTTGCAGTCCAAGGGCCTCTCAAGAGTCTTCTCTAGCACCACAGTTCAAAAGCATCAGTTCTTCGGTGTTCAGCTTTCTTTGTAGTGCAACTCTCACATCCATACATGACCACTGGAAAAACCATAGCTTTGACTAGACCTTTGTTGGTAATTCCTATTGTGTATTTATTTAATAACAGACTCAGTAAAATTATAAATAAGGAGTACCATTTTGGCACTTGAAAGAGATATAGCAAAGTACTTATTAATTTATACAGCAATTAATATATTTACTGGACCTATCACCTTTTTGTAGAATATAGGAAAACATTTTTTAATTAAAAGTAAGATTTATATAAATACCTTTGTGAAAACTCTATGATAAGTTAAGAAAATTATTTATTTTGTGAAGTTTATGATCAGAGATAAAAGCGTACAGCTGTTTGTATTATCTTAGTGGACTTTTTCATAGGCAGAAGAAATAAACATTCTCATATCAGCTAAGAGTTGGCCCAGGTTATAAATCTGAGAGAAACTGATTTTCTTTGCAGTTTAATGGAAATAACACTAACTGTCCATTTTTTTTAAAGTCATACTTATCCAGTAGAGATCTATTTTGGCCATGGGGAAAACATTTAGCATTCTCCTACCTCAACAAAATTTTAAGTATCAGTAGCATTTGATCGGAGAAGGCAGTGGCACCCCACTCCAGTAGTCTTGCCTGGGGAATCCCATGGATGGAGGAGCCTGGTGGGCTGCAGTCCATGGGGTCGCTAAGAGTCGAACACGACTGAGCGACTTCACTTTCACTTTTCACTTTCATGCACTGGAGAAGGAAATGGCAACCCACTCCAGTGTTCTTGCTTGGAGAATCCCAAGGATGGGGGAGCCTGGGGGGCTGCCATCTATGGGGTCATACAGAGTCGGACAAGACTAAAGCGACTTAGCAGCAGCAGCAGTATTTGATAGTTTATTTGTCAAGAATGACCAGGATACTCTAACCCCTTGTTTACCTGATTTATTTCTTGTAAACAGTTTAGACTCAAGAATCATCTTTCCACAAGAGTTTTCTGAATTGTTCGTTTATACTTCAGCTGACATTTCCTTCTTCCTGGGGCCACACTGGCATTTCATATGGATCTCTCAGCGCCAAGCCCACTGTATCATAACAGGTTGCTTTCACATCCATCTCCTCTATTAACCACCAGCTTCACCGGGGGGGGACTAGGGCCCAGCCCAGATTTCTCTCTCTCATGCCTAATATACTATCTGAGTATGATAGAGACTCTCAAGAATCATCTTTCCACAAGAGTTTTCTGAATTGTTCGTTTATACTTCAGCTGACATTTCCTTCTTCCTGGGGCCACACTGGCATTTCATATGGATCTCTCAGCGCCAAGCCCACTGTATCATAACAGGTTGCTTTCACATCCATCTCCTCTATTAACCACCAGCTTCACCAGGGGGGGGACTAGGGCCCAGCCCAGATTTCTCTCTCTCATGCCTAATATACTACCTGAGTATGATAGAGACTCTACCAAGAAGCTTGATCGATTGGATAAGGGCTAGATGAATCATGAGTAAATTTTCTCTTCAATATATGGGCTTATTAACCACTTAAAATATGGCAGCATCCAAGTTTCAAACACCACCTGTATTGTAACATGTAATCCCCACTACACTCCCAAGAGGAGGAAACAATAATTAATTCTATGAAAGTAATGAGGAAACCAAGGCTGGAAAGGTTAATATATTCAAAAGCCATGTAACTAGCAACTGATACGGCTAAAATATAAACTCAGGCCTCTTGAGTTGCTTACTGCATGAAACCTTGAAACAGGACAGCAGCAGAGGAGAAAGATTGGAACATTCAAACAAATCTGAGCCTGTGAGATAGCAAAAGCTACTATCCACAGAAATGTTCAATTCCTTATATTTTAGCTATGAACTCATCATGAAACATTGCTCTTATGTGGATTTGGCAATTTCTAACCTTGACCATGCTGTATTACATCATACCCCACAAACAAGGTTTTAAGTTCTTTCTCTGGGTCTTCAAAATTCACAAATTATTAATCTACCTCCACTTTTAAATCCATAACACACAATGAGCCAGGCAGTCCAGATAAAAGAGCAGAGAGGCCAAGGGAAAACAAGAGAGGGAGGAAACATACAATAATTGAAATACTTTAACTCTGTTTCATGCTTTTTTTGTTAAATGTTTATGTCAGAAATGTATTTGTAACCTGGCAAACCACAAGTAGCAGGTGATAAATATATGCCACTTAATAAAAAGAGATTAAATAAAAATTACAATGAAAACAAGCATCATATATAAATCATATGTTACTGTTTCTACTTCATGATATACCATATTGAAAAAGAAAATTAAACAAAAGAAGCAAACATGAATTTGCTATTTTTGTTTGTTTTTATGGGATCATAATCTATTAGAAGTTTTGATTAACTAACAATCTGACATACACACTGGGTTTTCAGACAGTGAAAAAATGGTAGACTAGAATTCAGCTTAACATAGATTTAAGTGATGTTAAGAGTGTATGAACAGAGTCCAGAGATCATTCATGTATAGCTCCAAGTTCCACACAATTAACAAAAAGGAGTTACTGATCATCCAGAATAAAAGACATGAGTCAGTAGCACTTTAGCACTTACTTTTTTGAGAAATGGTGATGGGTTTTACTAAGCTTTTCAAACTCATTTATGTGGTGCTTTATTGAAAATACAAGCAAGAAAACTGACACCATATGTTTTTCTCAGGTACTGCTAACCACTGAATCTTCTTTCTCACCATGAACTACTGAGTTTATCTTATACTAAAATTTATAGAATAAAAAAATTATACATGAAATAAAAAATATGGTTCCCCTTCTCCTTCGCATGATAAGCAAAACTGAAAAAGTTTCTAATGATCAACAGCATGGATTTAGTATCAAAAAAATTTATACATGAAATTAAAAATATGGTTCCTCTTCTTGTTAGCATGATAAGCAAAACTGAAAAAGCTGCTTATGATCAACAACATGCATTTAGTATCTATATATATCACAAATCCTGAGAGAAACCAGAAGAGACGAAAGGCATGGTGTCTAACCTTTAGCAACCAAGGACCACACTGAGGCTGAGTGAATGGCCATGGACACCACGGCTGAGCAAGACTGAGCTGCAGGAGGTCAGTGGCCAGGGCGTGCACACGTCTAGGTGTGCCTCCTTGAAGCCGCTCATTGACCACATTGTTACCTGTGCCTCTGCTTGGTGCTTGCAAGAGCTGTAAGAGTAAGCTTTAAGCATATATTCTTTCAGCATGGAAATTTTCTGTGAATTTGGTTATGATCTGGTCTTATTAGTCAAGTATTCTAGGCAACTGGAAAGGAATACTTCGACTCATTCAGATAATTAGAAAAAAGTTTTCTTTCCAAAAACAAGTACAGGAAAGAATAGCCACCAAATCCCTTATGCTGTTTCTTTCTTTTTTTTTTTTTTTGGAAGTTCCACAATACTAAATAGAACTTGACACTGAAAATAAAAAACACAATAACCTGACATTTTAAATTCAATATTTAGTAACAATTTTATGGTAGTGGGCATTGATGAAGACTCCCACTCAGGCTTTATTACTTTAATAAAACAATTTTAGTATGCTTACTATTCTACAGTCACACTTTATTATGAATTACCAATAGTAAACTACTCTTGTCAAAATAAATAAAGCAAGTACATCTCAGGATTCCACATTCCTAATTTTATAATGCTGTCTTTTAACATTCATTGCTACTCATTTGCACAGTTTAGTTATCTCTTGGGAATACTTGAGTCTTTAGTGTGAATTACTATAGCATTAAGTATGAAATGACAGATGCTTCAAGAAATTTTAAAAGAAATGCACTCTTAGGCAAAGATTAATGGCAAGTAGTGTGTCTCCTTCTACATTTACAGCTCCTACAATGAAAGCAGATGGGCCACAAATATGCTTTTTGCCAAGTGGTCATTTTTAGTAGTAGAACTGCTAACACAGCAATATTCTAAGTCCATTTTCCCAACACAATCCTACAGAGACACTCAACATCCTGTAGCAGAAAGAACCCTGAAGAGACATAGCTAAGATTCTACCCTGCCCTTAAATGACTCCATGCATCATATGGGTCCTTCATCTGTCCTGGAAGGGTGCCTTCCACACTGTGCATACCTCTGAGTCAAGAATATCTGGTGTTGTTTAGGAGTTGATAAAGTAGTTTGTAGTTTACATAGGTCTTTCCTCTCTACATTATTTCATTTTCACCTCTCCATAGAACAGAGTCTAATAGGTAGGGAAACTTCTGCACCTATAAGAAGTAAATTAGAAGATCATTCTGCTACAAAGTGCCCAAATCAGTACCATAACCTACATATTCTAAGTCCTCGTGGGTTTATTGTTAGAGTAGAAAGCTCTCTCGGTCCATGACCACATAAAGGTTTCATATACCAAAAAAATTGGTCAGAGGAGAGCAAGGCACATGAAAAATTTGCTAATGTGCACTTCCATCTAAATTAATAAATCCCCACCCAAATTAAATAATCTATTTGCCCAGCCTTTGAGGGAATATGGTTATCTTTTATGAGTAACAATTAGAATCACCTTGAGCTAGTGTTATTTGAGCTCTTGCTAACTCTCAGAAGGAATCATTGATAATATCTCTTTGGAGAAACCAGTATCTCCACATTTAACACACCATAGCTATATAAATACTAAGTTCTTAACACATTCCATACCTGCTTTAGCTTAAATAACAACAGTTGGAATTATGTAACAACTAAGAAAAATGCCAAAGCTGTAAGTATACGTCATCAAATACATTGTAAACTATTGTTGTAAGTCTAGTTGGTATGAGAGGAAATACAAAATGGAACTTTAAATTAAACCTAATTATAAATATTAAATATAGAAATGATGACTATCATATTCTTGTTATTAGTCTTATAACCACAAAGAAATCCCTACACTATTCCTTCTTTTGGAATTCTTTATTCTCAACCCATCCTCCAATCCACTTTTTTGCCTGAAGAGTTCCTGCTTACACTGCTTGGACCCCAGGTCTCAGTCTTTAACTGTGGCTTTCCTAGACAATTTAAACATTTCCTATCTACTCCTCTTCTATGATACCCAATTTAACTATATTTCTCTTTCAATATTTCTAGTTTGCATTACAGTTATTACTTGACACAGTTATTACTTTACACATCTGTCCTACACTTGAATTATAGAGTCCCTCACATAAAGGACCATATATATTTAATTTTGCTGGGTAGCGTATACTGAGCACCTAGAATAGAAACTCAATAAAGATATGGAATTACTGTATAAACAAGGTGAGAAGACATAAAGTACTGTAATGTGATGACTAAAAGTCAGTACAACCACATCATAAAATTAAGTGTAACATTTTCTTACAGTCCATATATAACTTATTGCAGTAGCAGGTGTAAAAACAATTTAATAAAGGTCAAGAGGGAAAAGCATTTGTATCTTTCCATAGCACTGGAAAGAGAGAAGGGACAAGTTTAAGATTATCATAGTCCATCAAATTATTTCTTATCTTTTCTGGACATGAGTCAAATGGGTTCACTAATTTGTACTAATGAACAGAAATCCTTACGTAAATCATTGATTTCCTTTTGAAAGGAGGCCAAATTAATATTAGGATAGGTCAAAGTTAGATTCAGAATCTTCAGAAATGACTATTTAATTGAGTGGATTTAACTTACCTTCCCATGATAACTGATAGCAGAAGTATTCATTTAATTGGAAAGGTTCATGAAATAAAGCAGGACATACTGAAATCCTGTTCCTCAGTTTTCCATGAATCACTTATCTCTAAAGAAAAATGAAGTTACCTTTGTACTTAGCAATTAGTTTTTAGTTAACTGTCACACAATCTCAATCTTTGACAAAAAAATTAGATAACTTTGACATTTTACTTCTAAAATTAACAAACAGTGGCAAATTTATGTGATAGGTAAAATGTTCACTGTAAATATACAAACTCTTTACCATGAATAATTCTTAATAGTAACATGGAGTGCCCCAAGACAGAATTGCAAAACAGCATCCTTAGCTTTGGGGGTTGTTGTCACAAATGTAGATTTTTAAAAAAAAATCTATTTCATCTGTTCAGAAGATCAATGAGCTTTAGTAAAGAGATATAGAAGATAATGAAACACTGTTAAATAAGAAACACAAATTGATCTCAGATCTGCTTTCCTGGTGGCTCAGATGGTTAAAGAATCTGCTTGCAAAGCAGGAAACCTAGGTTCTGTCTTTGGGTTGGGAAGATCACCTGGAGAAGGGAATGGCTATCCACTCTAGTATTCTTGTTGGAAAATCCCATGGACAGAGGAACCTGGTGGGCTACAGTCCATGGGGTCGCAAGAGTCAGACACACTGAACAACTAACTTTTTTCATACTTCTTTGATCCTTTATTTAAAAGAAAAAAATAAAACAGAAAAACAGGAGGATAAAAATCTACATACTGATTACCAACACAAGAATCTTGCAGACAGGGGAATCTGGATGATGATAGAAATGAAACTAGTGATCCTGCTCCCAATCATCAGTCATGAGATTTAAGATGAAAGGCAGCTTCCTTGCAACCAAAATATACAGGTGGAGTCTTCACATGCTGTGAAACCTTCAGGGGCAGAGTAAGGGAGAGAAGCATCTTTATCTTCAGAAAGTAGTAAAAAAGAGATACCTTCAAAATTCAGGACTCAGGGCAGAACCCTAAGTGTAAAAAGGGGGTCCATGTTTCAGAGCATCAGTGGCTGACCTCACTACTGGGAGTCACTGCAGCCACAGAACAGGAGGGGACAAGGCGGCGGCTCTGCTGGAAGTGAGCGCAAGAAGCCTCTAGAAGGTAGTCGAAATAGCTGCACCAAGACAGATTTGTAGACTAATGCTCTTCCTCCCTTGCTAGCTTTGTGTACTTGTTCAAGTTCATGACTCACTAAACCTGTCCCTTTAATAGCAGACGAGAATATCAATGCCAACATGTTATCAGTGTTTGCCAGGAAAACAGAAGCCACTTTATGTGTTCTAACTGGGAAGAGATTAATACAAGAAGTAGAGAATTACCCAGCCATTGAAAGAGCTGGGCAGTGAAGTCCAGGGAAGTCACAGCTGACCACCTCAGCCTGAAGCACTGCTAAGGTTTTGTTTTGTTTTCAAGAGCTCACATGAAGCTGCTGTAATCCCTGCAAATACACAGAAGCTCCCATCAACTCTGCAGTTGACTCTGCTCCCACTGACTCTGTGTGCAGTAATGAAGGGGGTGGTCTCAGGAGCTGGCCAGGAAGCCAGTGTGCTCCCTCATCTGCACAGCATTTGGCTAAACTGTTTTCAGACAACAATGACCTACTCCTTCCTTCTGCCTTTCTATCAAACGGAAATGCTTCTGCTTGGCATAGGCCAACTGCAGTGTACAGGGAGAGGAATTCTAAAAAACAAAGGCCTTGGCTTTGGCTTTTCTGCACAGCAGAGAGGACCTTGCAAACAGGTGGTGACAAGGCAATTACCCAGCCTAACTGGAAATAAGGGTTAAAATAAGATTATACGTGATGAGTGTACAGTGAATATTGGCATTACTATTATTAATTTCATCATCACTATCATCTCCTCTACAGGGCAGAAACAATTGCTGACAATGCCAACTATGTAAGAGAGAATATGTCTCATTTGGTTCCTGGAGAACTGTACAAGAGAAGCAGAGTTTGATGGACCTTCCAGGGATGAAAACAATCCAGGAGGTTTTTTCCATTGTTGCTGTTGTCATTGTTTAGTCGCTCATTTGTGTCCAACTCTTTGCAACCCCATGGACTGTAGCCCACCAGGATCTTCTGTCCATGGAATTTCCCAGGCAAGAATATTGGAGTGGGTTGTCATTTCCTCCTCCAGGGGACATTCCCAACCCAGGGATTGAACTCACATTTCCTGCAAGTGTACTGCATTGCAGGCAGATTCTCTATTGCTGAGCCAAATTTTATCAATGAACTCATATAACTTAGGGAGAAGGCAATGGCAACCCACTCCAGTACTCTTGCCTGGAAAATCCGTAGACTACAGTCCTTAGGGTTGCGAAGAGTCTGACATGACTGAGAGACTTCACTTTCACTTTTCACTTTCTTGCCTTAGAGAAAGAAGTGGCAACCCACTCCAGTGTTCTTGCCTGGAGAATCCCAGGGGGGAGCCTAGTGGGCTGCCATCTATGGGGTCACACTGAGTCGGACTGAAGCGACTTAGCAGCAGCAGCAGCATATAACTTAAACAAGCAGAAATTAAAAACTATTATCTTAGAGGAAAACAAGGAAGAAGAAAAGGAAGAGAAGGAAGGAGGGAAGAAGGAAGACAGATAGATGGAAGCAAAGGGTGAGAGAACCTTGAATTTTCAGCCAAAAGCTTTTGCTCTTTACTCTAGTATAACCGTAATGGATGTGTTCTGTTTCTTAGCCTAATAACTGGAAAAACACCTACTGTATCTTGATCAGCAGGATACATGACAATGAGAAGGGCAGTTTTAGTTAGCAGAAGTTTAGAAAATAGAATCAAGCACAAGAAACTGAATAATCTAAATGCTAAAAATTATCACTGACATTTCAGCACATTCACACAGCACATGCCTTATGTGCGACAAATTATAATACAGAGAAAATCGGATGCACTGACACACCAATACAGCAGAGTATCATCAGCAAAACCAAACATGTACTGAGCCTCTCTAATACACACAGCTCTGCACCGACACGGTGGAGACAGTGACCCGCAGGCAGAGGCGGGAGACCAGCTGACAACAGATGACGGCACCAATTAGCTCACGCCAAGTGTTCACTGACTGCCACAGTCAGCCAAGACAAGGAGGTCGCGGCTGACATCAAGACGCAAGAGTAGCTCTGCATCAAAGTGAAATAAAGTAAGAAAGTGAGTCCAAACTTCTCTCTTTGAAAGAGAGTGAAGAACAAGGGGAAAAAAATGAAAGTAGTTGGCAATGTTCCCAGAGTTCCAGGAGCCATAAAGCTGTTCACCATACTCCGTGAGGTCAGTCACTGGAAGGGGATCATCTATCAGTCTGGTCACACGGGGACACTCCCTCAGGCCAACTTAAAAGGAAAAAATAAAGACCTAAACAGTGCCTCGGTATCAGTCCCAGGAATCTGGGAACAGGATGGTAAAAGTGGCATTTATGGTACAAATTAACCCAAATGACCAAGGGGGGCAAATGTCTTCGACACGAATGCTCTGTGTCATAAAGGACCTTGTGACTAAGCATAAAAGAGTGCTGTACTTTGCCAGAAAGGTCATTGTGTTGACTTCAGCCTTTTTCTTAAGCCTTATCTGCCCAAAACATACACGTAGGTCAGCAGCATGCCAATATACTCAAGAATACATGGAGATACTTTATTACTTCTATTCTCATGTCTTTTGATGAACATTAAAGGGTTTTTTACCTTGGCACTTTCTCACACTGGATTGAGTTCCACTACATTGGATTGCACTGGACTGTAATGGTGCTTTATGGAAAAAAAAAAAAAAAAGCCTAATTCTAGTCATACATTCAGTGGTCACTCAAGAGGTACCTTCAATGTCCTTGCCCCTCTCTTGGTTACGAACAATGCAATGGTTTTGTGTGACTCCTCTAAGTAAACAAGGCCATCTCCTCCTTGCCTTCAGAGTTTAAAATACCACATCCTAGTTATGAAGGTGTTCTACAACATGCCCTCAGTTCATCATTCCGACACACCTTTTAATATAAATCTCAGATAGCACATTCATTTCTCTGTAACTGACAGTGGCCCTTCTCTACCTAAAATATCTTTTCTGCTCTTTTATGGAACATTGCGACTTGTTCCTAGTAAAGACTGGCTTGTAAAAAACATCCCTCGAAACTTTAGAGAATAACAATGACCACATTTTCTACTTCTTCTGTTTCTGAGTAGTGGCGGGGAGGTTCTCACTGATTTTGTCTGTTCTCACTTAAATGTCTGCACTTGGTGGTAAAGTTCCAAAATGGCCCCTCCCGTGTGGCAGGGCATGCTGCTGCCAACTGGTGTGCCTTTGTTTTCTTCAACACGTCCTTTCATCCTGCTCTAGCAAGACTGACTCAGGGACATCATGGTCTCAGAGCAGAATTCAAAGAGGGCAAAGAAGGAAGCTGCAAGGTCTCTCTTATGTCCTAGACTTTGGAGATCCCACATCATTTCATCTATATTTTTATTAGGGTCAATGAGTCAAAGCCAGATATGACTCAAGGTGTGGTAGAGGAGACTCTACTTCTTGATGAAAGAAGCTATGAAGAATTTATGGCCATATTAAATCTACCACCATTCATCATCTGGTCAAAATTATTTACATCTTCCCATATGTAAAATACATTTACCTTTCCTAAAGGGTTCTAAGAGTCTTACCCCATAAGTAGCTGCTGTCACTGCTAAGTCATATCAGTCATGTTCGACTCTGTGTGACCCCAGAGGTGGCAGCCCACAGGCTCCTCTGTCCCTGGGATTCTCCAGGCAAGAACACTGGAGTGGGTTGCATTTTCTTCTCCGAAGCATAAAAGTGAAAAGTAAAAGTGAAGTTGCCTAGTTGCGTCCAACTCTCCACGACCCCATAGACTATAGCCTACCAGACTCCTCCATCCATGGGATTTTCCAGGCAAGAGTACTGGAGTGGGTTGCCATTGCCTTCTCCACCATAAGTAGCACTGGATCCAAAATCCAACATCTGATTATCTGTATTTTGTCCAGAGATTTGTAAGGTAAAAACACTGACATAACAAAACACACACACACACCCATCCATTCATATAACATACATCAGTAACATGAAGACAAAATAAACTCAATATAAATAATGTGAATACATAAACTCAGTGGGAAGAATGGGAAGACATAGGTTTACTGGCTCAGGCTAATTCTGACTTGCGGCCCACCCCACCACTTATGGCCAGTTACCCTAACACTGAAGGTACAGGATGATCCTTGGTCATAACCCCTATACGTGAACCGTGAACTCCCTGATGTTCAAGCTGGTTTTAGAAAAGGCAGAGGAACCAGAGATCAAATTGCCAACATCCGCTGGATCATGAAAAATGCAAAAGAGTTCCAGAAGAACATCTATTTCTGCTTTATTGACTGTTAGGGACTCACTGCCAACAGAGACCACCAGACGGAATTTCGGGAGAAGGACTTTATTAAAGAATTCGGATCCGGGCCCCCACCAAGCCAATTATGGGTGGAGAGCCCCGATGCTCTGCTTCGGGGGTCTTTTATACCTAAGCAAAGGGGATTTTTGCAGCAAGGTGAGTTGGCAAAGCTGGATTGGTGCACAGCGGGCCAAGTTTATGACGTGAATTGTGACATTTGCGGTTAGCAGCTAGATCCTGCTTCTCAGGCAACAAGTTTCTGTTTCTCAGGGTAAGAACCTGTTTCTTGGGTGCAGAACAAACATTGTGGTTTCACTCAGTACATTGTTTCTCAGCCACAGGTGTACACGAGCTTTCAATCCTGAAACCCCCTCCCACCTCACATAAATCTTGGTTCAAATCAAATCTCGTTCCAATCATTTATTAACCATCTGGTTTCTCTGCTGGTTGTTAGGGACTTTGTGCGAGTGGGTCTTTCCATTCGGATGAACCCTGGCTGCCCCTTTCTTATCCGTCAGCTCCCCTGCCGAGATGTTTTCTTTTTCATTGACTATGCCAAAGCTTTTGACTGTGTGGACCACAATAAACTGTGGGAAATTCTGAAAGAGATGGGAATATCAGACCACTTGACTTGCCTCTTGAGAAATCTGTATGCAAGTCAGGAAGCAACAGTTAGAACTGGACATGGAACAACAGACTGGTTCCAAATAGGAAAAGGAGTACGTCAAGGCTGTATATTGTGACCCTGCTTATTTAACTTCTATGCAGAGTGCATCATGAGAAATGCTGGACTGGAAGAAACACAAGCTGGAATCAAGATTGCCGGGAGAAATATCAACAACTTCAGATATGCAGATGACACCACCCTTATGACAGAAAGTTAAGAGGAACTAAAAAGCCTCTTGATGAAAGTAAAAGAGGAGAGTGGAAAAGTTGGCTTAAAACTCAACATTCAGAAAACAAAGATCATGGCATCTGGTCCCATCACATCATGTGAAATAGATGGGGAAACAGTGGAAACAGTGTCAGACTTTCTTTTTTGGGGCTCCAAAATCACTGCAGATAGTGACTGAAGCCATGAAATTAGAAGACACTTATTCCTTGGAAGAAAAGTTATGACCAACCTAGACAGTATATTCAAATGCAGAGACATTACTTTGTTGACTAAGGTCCATCTAGTCAAGGCTATGGTTTGTCCTGTCGTCATGTATGGATGTGAGAGCTGAACTGTGAAGAAGGCTGAGTGCCGAAGTATTGATGCTTTTGAACTGTGGCACTGGAGGACTCTTGAGAGTCCCTTGGACTGCAAGGAAATCCAACCAGTCCATTCTGAAGGAGATCAACCCTGGGATTACTTTGGAATGAATGATGCTAAAGGTGAAACTCCAGTACTTTGACCACCTCATGCAAAGAGTTGACTCATTGGAAAAGACTCTGATACTGGGAG
>SJYC01122991.1:0-25132 GCA_006408675.1 Madoqua kirkii
ATATTCTTGCCTGGGAAATCCCATGGACAGAGGAGCCTGGCAGGTTACAGTCCATGGAGTCACAAAGAGTCAAACATGACATAGTGACTAAAAAGCAACCACAACCAGCTGAAGTGAGATAAGAAAATTCAGTTTACACAAGAAATGTCCATGCAGTTAGATATTTCAGAACCCTCATTTTCTTCTACCTGACTTCCTATAATATTTACCAGTTATTCCTATTCCAGCTTTACTCCCACTACAATCTATCCTAAACACTGTTGCTGGATGAATCTTCTAGAAAAGCAACATATCATGAAAACTAAAAGCACACGAGTTGGAATTTCAAGCTTTTTTGAGCCCTTGTGTGACTAGGCACACCAAAAAAATCTAACAATTTCCAAATATGAATGGCAAACACAACCATTCTTCCAGTTTTCAATTTACTGTCTTTCAGTTTGAAATTTACTTCACGTTGCCTGCCTCATTGTTTAATCATCCAGTTGTGTCCCACCCTTTGCCTGCTACCACATCCTAACTGCTTCTCCTTTCCCTGTGGGAATGAAGCTAAACTTTACGGACGGAGGGCATTACAGGAACACTAGACGTTCAAGGCGTTTCTCTTCCTGGTTCTGCCGGGTCTCTTCTGCATGTTCCTGCAACACTCAAGGCTTGGATGCCCAGTTCCTACTTGTGGAAAGCCCATTTTTGGCAAGCAGCACCCTGCATCTCTCCACGAGCAGCTTCTTGGGCTGGCACTCCAGCAGCTTTGCAGGGGCTGAGATCATCTACACGTCCCCAGGAATCACTTTCTTCCTGGCTTTACCTGGAATTCTGAGGCTCAGTCTTTGCTCAGGCACAGCTTCAGTATTACTCATAAGGAGGGTTCCGGGGAGTCCTGCTTCCAACACCTCAGCCAGTTTCGTCATCCACTGCACCACTGGGTGCGCACTTTTCAACAGCATTTGGACCTCAGTTGCCTGGGAAGAGATTACCTAAATGTGTCTTTTCCAGCTAAGAAGAGCAGCTTCTTCCTGTAGTTGCTATTCCAAAAATCCTTTAGTTTTCTTTTCCCCTTTCTGGCCAATCCCATGATAAAGTCAGTAACTCTTTATATTTAACTTTCCCTGTTTAAATTACTGGGTGATTTCTGTCTCTTAAGTGGAACTTCACTAATACAAGAGTATATATAATTCATTGTCATAGGAGTGTTAATTGAAATGAAAGATGTAAATCACAAAGTTCAGAAACATGCTAACGGTGAAAGTGCTCAGAAGATTGTAAATGTTAATGTTATTAATGAAACTTAATCCTGACAATAATTCCTAATCAGCCAAACTGGAGAACCCACTATTCTGCAAATGTACTTGTGTTTCTTATCTCTATGTCTTGCTAATACTAGTACCTTTGCTTAGACTGCCTTTGAACCAACCCGACACGATTCAGAATCACTGGGAAAAGAACAGAATTCTAGCCTGTTGGTTATTCAGCCCAAGCACAAAGGAACCTTGATTTCAAAGCAAATGCTCTCAGTGAAAAAATTTATCTCAAGCCAACAAACATTGTTTTAGCATTTTCTCTATGCCAAGCATTATGCTCTTCACATCAGATACCAAAGAGTAAGATAAATCTCTGCCTTCAAATCACTTACATCCCATTAGTATATATAGAATTGATGACCAAGAACTATAATGTAATTCTAATGGGGTTACAAATTTATTTACATTGCACTTAAATGTGCACAGAAAATGTATCTTCTTTTATGTATTACTGACCCTACTTTCTAAGCAGTAAGATAGACATAAATATTAAATGTTTGCCCAACAGCATGCTCTTTCACTATTCACAAAAATAAACTCAAAATGGCTTAAAGACTTAAACATAAGACATAACACCATAAAACTCGTAGAGGAGATCATAGGCAAAACATTCTGACATAAATCGTAGCAATGTTCTCTTGGGTCAGTCTCCTAAGGCAATAGAAATAAAAACAAAAATAAACAAATGGGACCTAATCAAACTTACAAGCTTTGGCACAGCAAAGGAAACCATAAACAAAAAGAAAAGACAACCTGCAGACTAGGAGAAAATATTTACAAATGATGAAACCAACAAAGGCTTAATTTCCAAAATATACAAACTCATACAACTCAACAACAAAAAGGCAAATAACCCAATCAAAAAATTGGCAAAAGATTAAAATAAACATTTTTTCCAAAGAAGAAATATACATGGCAAATAGACAGATGAAAAGATGCTCAACATCACTAACTATTAGAGAAATTCAAAATGAAACTACAACAAGTACCATCTCACACCAGTTAGAATCATCATCATTAAAAAGTCTACAAATAAATGCTGGAGAAGATGTTGAGAAAAGAAAATCCTCCTACACTGTTGGGTAGGAATACTAAGTTGGTATAGACCCTGTGGAAAAGCAGTATAGAGATTCCTCAGTTGGAATTACCACATGATCCAGCAATTGCAGTCCTCAGCATATATCCAGAAAAAACTAACTCAAAAGCATACACGTACCCCTTATGTTCATGCCAGCACTATTCAAAATAGCTAAGACATGGAAACAACGTAACTCATAGTATAAATGCTGCAGTTATAAACAACGTAAATTACCTTCGACAGATGCATGGATAAAGAAGATGTGATACATATACATAATGGAATACTACTCAGCCATAAAAAAGCATGAAGTTGAGCCATTTGAAGCAACATGGATGCAACCAGCAATTATCATACTAAGTGAAGTAAGTCAGAAAGACAAAGAACAATACATATGATGTTGCTTCTGTCTGTAGTCTAAAATATGACACAAATTGGGGAGTCCAGTGGGAGTGGGATGTTGGGGCTAGCAGAGGTAAGCTTTTATATGTAGAATGGATAATTCCTAGAAATGGATAGTTCCTTTTTTAAATATAAATTTATTTATTTTAATTGGAGGCTAATTACTTTACAATATTGTATTGGTTTTGCCATATATCAACATAATTGCTATTGTATAATACAGAGAACTATATCGTTTATCCTATGATAAACCGCAATGGAAAAGAGTATTTTTAAAAAGAATTTGTGTACATATATATATATATATATATGTACAGAAAAATAATGTACATATATATATATATAAACACATTCTTGCTGTATGGCATAAATTAACACAACATTGTAAATCAACTGTACTTCAACTTTAAAAACTTTATAAACTTGCCAACATAATAAAATGTTCCAATCTCTTTTAATAAGCAGCCTCTTGTCCAAATGACACTCCTCATTCCATATTCACTCCATTCTGAGAAGTCTTGTAGGTTTGTTAAAGATAGTTTATTTGGCGTCACAGCATCCACAGAAAGCAAACAGCCTCATGATGCACTGGCTGGGGTTTCTGAGGCATCCTTGTCTGAGTTCCCATCCTTGGGCAATGGGATGGTTCCTGCCGCTCAACTGCTGCCTGGAATAGCTTGGTTTTTATCTCCATCAAGCTGACTTGGCCTCAGTGAGACCTGCTATCTGACTGGGGCTCCTGCTGGCATTGTACACAGACTCTGATTTTGCTCCCCACTATTCATCACGAGGTCTTAGACTGGGTCTATGAGACAGTCTCTGTGGTGAGCACATCTTGGCTCTGATGCATGACATGTACACAAAGGCTCAGGTACCTTCAACATCCCCCTGATAGGGGACAAGGAGGAAACACTGGAGCTTCATGACTAAAAAGAACCCAGGGTCACCCGTGAGTGTGGAGGAGGTCATTACTGACTACAGTAGTCTAGTCTCTTCAGAACTGCCGGCCCCAGACCACAGCATGCTACCAGCTGTCCTTAAAGAATCCCACACAGGAGGAGGAGAAAAAGTGGCTTCTGCTTCAGTGGCCCCCTCTGACATCTGAAATACCTTCTGTTCTGGGATTTCACTGGGGCTTACCCATCTCAACTGGATATCTCTCTTATATCTGCTCTTTTGTTCCCCTAATTCCCTTAGGCCAAAAGAAGCAGATTTTTACTTTATTTCCCCATCTTCTTTAACAGCAATTTCACCTGCTATATTTGTCCTTTCTTAGTTTGTTTTACACAGAAAAGCCAATGGCAGCACAGAAATTGCTGCTGCTGCTGCTAAGTTGCTTCAGTCGTGTCCGACTCTGTGCGACCCCATAGATGGTAGCCGACCAGGCTCTGCCATCCTTGGGATTCTCCAGGCAAGAACACTGGAGTGGGTTGCCGTTTCCTCCTCCAATGCATGAAAGTGAAAAGTGAAAGTGAAGTCACTCAGTCGTGTCCGACTCTTGGCAACCCCATGGACTGCAGCCCACCAGGCTCCTCCGTCCACTGGCTTACCAATAACGGCATTTTAACTGTTTGACCTGTTACATCACTTGCATTTTCCAAGATAGTTCAGTTATGCAATTGCCTTTACAATATCCCCTGAAAACTATAAAAAGTCTTGAGGCTCCTTGTTTTCTTTAGAGAAGGGGACATCAAATTGCATCCAAATCCTCTTTTCCTTCCTGAGGGCCTACCTCATCAGTTCAACCACAGTCCAGCATCTAACACTTACTCAAGATACTGCTCTGACTCATGTGTGTGTGAAAAATATTTAGCATGACTTCTGAGCCAGAAATTGATTTTGCAACCTGTGTTCCCCTCTTAAGACTCTGCTAGCAGCAGCATCTTCATTTCTCTGTTGGGACTACATGTACAGGCAGAAAATAATTTGGACACAGGATCTAAAAGCAATGTTTCCAATAGTTAAAAAGACTGTAGCCCCACTTCAGAGATACACAAACAAATAAAGTGGTACTTGACTCCAATACAAGCCTCATGATGAATCTCACCAAACTATAAAAGGGTATATATGGTCTAAAAGGACTCAGAAAGATCAAAAGGAAGTATTGAATTAACTTGGGACGAGGGGAGACTGCACTGAACTCAGAGACTGTGTCTTGGTTATCTCTGTATTCTGTGTAATACCTCATAGAGCTCCTCTCATATTGTAGCAACAGTATTTCATGAACTGAACTTATGAAATTGATCTGTCACCCTCAGTTTCATACTGAATAGGTAGAAACTAAAATCATTCACGTTTTCTTGATAATATAAAATCATGTGCTGTGTGTACTGTACTTAGTGATGTCTGTCTCTTTGTGACGCCATGGACTCTAGCCTGCCAGGCTCCTCTGTCCACAGGGATTCCCCAGACAAGAATACCGGAGTATGTTGCCATGCCTTCCTCCAGGGGATCTTCCCAATCCAGGGATCAAACCCAGGTCTTCAGCATTGTGGGTGGATTTTTACCAAGTGAGCCACCAGGGAAGGCCAAGACTGCTGGAGTGGGTAGCCTATTCCTTCTCCAGGGGATCTTTCCAACCCAGGAATCGAGCTGGGGTCTCCTACATTACAGGTGTATTCTTTACCAGCTGAGCTACCAGGGAAACCCATATAAAAGCATCTTCCTCTGCAAAAAACAAACAAAAAAAAACCCAAAAAATCTCTCATGAAATTTCAGGAAGAACCTAAAGTATTTTGGTTTAAACTGGGCTTATTTTATTTCTACTGAAATGAATGCACTTATATCTAAAAGGCCTAAGTGGTTGCCACTGTGCTCGGTTTGTACACCCCAGTTCATAAACATTTTCATGAACTGTTGCTTCTGTTTGCCTTCTCTTGAGGGGTGTTCGGGCGGTTTCTCTTGACTGGAAAAAGAGAAGAGACGCCACTGTTGCATGTAGATTTCAAAACAGCCTTCCTCCCTGACTGATTCTGTAGTCAAACCAAGCATATGGCTGCAGGTGGTTGTGAGTCTGAAATTCAGCTTAAGGGAGAGAAATCAATGATTCACTTTAACGAAAAATAACTAGCTTTAGGCAAAACATTAAAATTCAGGACAATAAATGAAAGCAGTATATATCACGTTCTGAAATTGTTTTAGTGTCTCAGAGAGCTGAGAAATTCAACACTGTTTCAGCCTTGCTCTTATTTTTTTTTAAGTGTTATGGGTGCTTTTTATAAAGTCATCTACGCTTTCATCTAAGCTTTGTCTGATGCAGCGTTGTAAACTTGGCACAAAAGTGAAATACCCTGAAAAGCAATTTAGTCAAAATTTTGTCATACTGATCAGACCATATAGTCTACATGGGAACACAGGATTTAAGTATATCAGTTACACACCACAGAGATGGACTGAGCTGATTAGAGAGACCCCAAAATGGTCTTTGGAATAACTGAACTCACATATTCAGGTACAAGTTTGAAATACATGAAAAGAACTCAGTATCTACATGCTTACTTTGGCATAGACTGCCGCAGTGTCTGGGATAAATGTAGATGCACACATTGCCTTTCACAGTATTAATGAGTGAAGTTGCTCAATCGTGTCCGACTCTTTGCCACCCCATGGACTGTAGTTCACCAGGCTCCTCCATCCATGAGATGCTCCAGGCAAGAGTACTGGAGTGGGTTGCCATTTCCTTCTCCATAATATGTTGTAAATGATACAAACTAGGTGTAAGAGAAGACCGTGTAGACTGGCGTTCGCTCTTCATTTGCACTATCTTGGGTATGGCAATGCTATAACTGCCAAACGGCCAAAACTTAAGCAGTGTTTCTTGAAGAGGCTGGGGATGAAGGAGCACCTGTGCCTTGCTGGAGGGGCTGCAGAATGCTACAACCTTTATGGGAGGGAATTAGCCAGTATCTAGAAAACCCAGAAAAACTCTAACCTTCAGTGTAGCCGTCTCTCTCCTAGAAAGCCATCCTAAAATAGCATGGGGAAAATGATAAAGATTTATGCTACTGTCTTTCAGTAAGACCATTTCAGTTTACAAAATAAAAGACTGGAAATAATCATGAATAGAACTTGAAAAAAGTATTTCATACACATACAGTGAAATATACAGTTTTGCAAAAGTAGTAACTAATATGTGGAGCTATGGAGTGATCCCTGGTATTTGTTCCTAAGTAAACAAGCAATGAGAGAAAGTATTATCATTTATCTAAAGCTAGTATTGCTATAATTCCACTTGTCTTTAAAATGAAAAACCGATTGATATTTTTAAATCTATAAATTTAGAAAAATTTGTAAAAGAATCTCATTGATCACATATAGAACATGTTATAAAATTAACTCAGTATTTTTTAAAACAGGATAAAAGAAAAAGGTTAAGTATTAATCTGGATTTTGTATATGAACTGTACCTCAGAGGAACAAAATAGTTCATGAGGAAAATTTTCTCTTCCCAAAAGCATTGTAGTCAATAAGTAAAGAAAGATGAGCAGAATTAGAATATCATGATTTTGCAATTCCTTAGGGAAATAATTTATAGCTATGAAAAGAGAAAAAATCACACCATGGGTCCCTATATATATAAGTATTCAATACAACTTATGAAGAAATCTTTACAAATATAGACTTCTATTTAATTAAGCCTCAAGCTTTGAACAACCACTTTGTAGAACAGGGGCAGCATAATGCTTTAAACAACACAAGAAGGATGTGCTCAGATTGTGGAAAATTCTACCAAACAATCCTGTTATTTCAAGAGCTGAATTGCAAAAATAAAATTTTTAAAAGGAAAAGGAAGGGAGCTTTAGGTTAAAGTAGAACAATTACATCAACCAATTATTGGCCTATTTTAATCATAATTCGAAGTGAGAAGAATGAGGCAGAAGAATTTGAAACCTGTATATTTAGTAACACTAAAGAAATATAATTTTTAAATGTGATGATAGTATGGTTGGCAATTTCATTAATAATTTACTTTCATATATGAGTAATATGAGTATTTTCTTTGAAATAAAACAGAGGGTGAGAGAAAGTGGGAAGGAGGGTCAATAGATAAGATTAGATGAGAGTTGATAATTATTTAAACTGAGCAGTGGGCACAACACAGCTCAATATACCAGTATGCTTTAATTTTGTGTATGTTTGAAAATGTACTAAGAGAAAAACAAATGTTGGTATCTTGAGCTCTGTAAAGTTATCAGTCCAGAACTTCACTGAAAAGCACATATAAAAGGAGGTATTGTTTTCACAGAGGGTTTATCTAGCAGGTTACTCGCTGATGCTGGCTCCATTTACAACTTTACCAGAGTCCATTAAATCCTTTGGCATCTAACCCAAAATGATATATTTCTGCTGGTTAAGTAAAATGTCTACATTACCTGCTGCATTAATAGAAAACCAGAAGCATGGAAACTCAAGCACATTTGATACAATCACTGATGACAAGATTCAACATTAAATCTCAAGTCCAAGTATAATTTTATAATGAAAATGTTAAACACTGCAAGTTTACTTTAAAATTACTGAAACTTCAGAGTTTTGCTTTACTTCATATAAAAATAAACAATCAATAAGCTATATTATTTTATAAAATACCTACTTGTATTTCTGAGATTTACCTGTACATGAGGCATGACATTTTTTAAGCTTTACTCTTACAGGAGAAAAGGTACTGAATGCATCTTTAACTACAACATACACTTTAAAGCAAATGCACTATACCAGCTCTGGAGAAGGATAACCCTGTAGCCTGTTTAGAGGGACTGGAACTGTCAGGAATAAACTTTTTATGGGCATGGGGTCAACAGCAAGGCAGGTTGTGGTTCACCTTGTGACATTTTCACAGAGGCTCATCATAATTATAGATGTAAAAGGCGCTTGGTCAGTTAATTCCATACGTTATTGGCAGAAATGCCAGAAACATCTCCCCGTTCCTCCCTCAAATGACCTGAGGCAGCACGATATTCTGCATTTCCCATCTATCACTTTAATAGACAGTCACAAATTTTGTTTTAAACGAATGTCTTTCCAATTTCGTGCAAGCCACACATGCACACATCCTACTCCATCCTCCAAGAATGAAAGAGTCACCCTGCTAAGATTCGTTTTTTAAATAATGAAATAATAATAGAAGAAAACGTGATGGTGCTTACTCCATCTATATTGCCAAGACCACTTGGGAATGGAGCCATGCAGAAGCAGCGGTATGTTGGTTTGCTACTTCTAGGAGAATCTAGATTTTTGAGCATTCTTTATTTTCCACCACTTTGCACTCTTCACATAGGATTTTTACTGTAAGCAGTTGCTGTTAAGTTTGCCAGTAGAGAAATGGGTTAGGCTATTTTTAGGAATATTTTGTCAGCCTATGGGAAAGAACAGGAGTAAGACATACAGAAAGATGTGTGCTGGCCCAACATGTTCTGAGCACAGCAGGTCAGGAGTCAAAATTAAAAGCTGGGTTATAACCAACTATACCCCAAATTCAGTTCGGTAGCTCAGTCACATCAGATTCTTTGCGACCCCATGGACTCCAGCACGCCAGGCCTCCCTGTCCATCAACAAATCCTGTGGCTTGCTCAAACTCATGTCCATTGACTCGGTGATGCCATCCAACAATCTTATCCTCTGTCATCCCCTTCTTGCACCTTCAATCTTTCCCAGCATCAGGGTCTTTTCCACTGAGTCACTTCTTCACATCAGGTGTCCAAAGTATTGGAATTTCAGTTTCAGCATCAATCTTTCTAATGAATAGTCAGGACTGATTTCATTTAGGACTGACTGGTTGGATCTCTTTGCAGTCCAATGGACTCTCAAGAGTCTTCTGCAACACCACTGTTTAAAAGCATCAATTCTTCAGCGCCCAGCTTTGTTTATAGTCCAACTCTCATATCCATACATGACTACTGGAAAAACCATAGTTTTGACCAGACAGACATTTGCTAGCAAAGTAATGTCTCTGCTTTTTAATATTCTGTCTATGTTGGTCATAGCTTTTCTTCCAAAGAGCAAGTGTTTTAATTTCATGGCTGCAGTCATTATTTGCAGTGATTTTGGTGCCCAAGAAAATAAAATCTGTCACTATTTCCATTGTTTATCCATCTATTTGCCATGAAGTAATGGGATCATATACCATGATCTTAAGCCAACTTTTTCACTCACCTCTTTCACTTTCATCAAGAGTCTCTTTAGCTCTTCACTTTCTGCCATAAGGGTGGTGTCATCTGCATATCTGAGGTTATTGATATTTCTCCCGGCAATCTTGATTCCAGCTTGTGCTTCATCCAGCCCAGCTTTTTATATGATGTACTCTGCACAGAAGTTAAATAAGCAGGGTGACAATATACAGCCTTGACATACTCCTTTCCCAACTTGGAACCAGTCTTTTGTTCCATGTCCAGTTTTAACTGCTGCTTCCTGACCTGCATACAGATTTCTCAGGAGGCAGGTAAGGTGGTCTGGTATTCCCATCTTTTGAAGAATTTTCCACAGTTTGTTGTGATCCGCACAGTCAAAGGCTTTGGTATAGTCAATAAAGCAAAAGCAGATGTTTTTCTGGAACTCTCTTCCTTTTTGATAATCCAACAGATGTTGGCAATTTGATCTCTGATTCCTCGTTTCCTAAATCCAACTTGAAAATCTGGAAGTCCACGGTTCATGTACTGTTGAAGCCTGGCTTGGAGAATTTTCAGCATTACTTTGTTAGCATGTGAAATGAGTGCAGTTGTGCAGTATTTTGAGCATTCTTTGGCATTGCCTTTCTTTGGGATTGAAATGAAAACTGCCCTTTTCCAGTCCTGTGGCCACTGATGAGTTTTCCAGATTTGATGCTGACATATTGAATGCAGCACTTTCACAGCATCATCTTTTATGATTTCAAATAGTTCAATTGGAATTTTGTCACCTCCACTAGCTTTGTTCCTAGTGATGCTTCCTAAGGCCCATTTGACTTCACATTCCAGATGTCTTGCTCTAGGTAAGTGATCACTCACACCATCGTGGTTATCTGGGTTGTGAAGATCTTTTTTGTATAGTTCTTCCATGTATTCTTGCCACCTCTTCTTCTCAAAAGAGAAATACTTAATTTCAAATGAACCTATAAAATTTATAAACACTGGGCTTACAGTATTTACAGATACTATGCTATGTGCTTAATATACATTATATCTTTAATGTTCAATATACATTATATTTATAATCTTCCTAATAAATTTATGGAATAGATCCTAATTTTATTCCCATGTTTTGGGGAACATGCAACAAATTCACACTAATTTTGGAATTTAATGGAGAAGGAAATGGCAATCCACTCCAGTAATATTGCCTGAAAAATCCCATGGACAGAGGAGCCTGGTAGGCTACAGTCCATGGGGTCGCAAAGAGTCAGACACAACTGAGTGACTTCACTTCCTTCAGAATTTAAGAGAGCTGACTCTCAAGCTGAGCATTAAATCACATTTTTCAAATTTTATGAAGTTAGGCATTAATTCTGGAAAAGGAAATGGCAACCGACTCCAGTATTCTTGCCTAGAAAATCCTATGGACAAAGGAGCCTGGTGGGCTACTGTCCATAGGGTCACACAGAGTTGGACACGACTGAAGCGACTTAGCAGCAGCAGTGGCAGGCATTAATTCATGATGTTCAAAAATGCTAATGACATGACAAAAGTTTCTGTAAAGTCAAGAAAGATACTAAATTTAACATAGAACTACAGAATTAACTATGAAATAACATATAAAAGGAGACATAAATTTGTTAAAATATTAATAGTTGTTGCTGTGGGTGGTGATTTTAAGGCTGCTTTTTTTCTTAGTTTACATTTTCCTTGTTTAAAAAAAATGTTCTAGGTGTCATATCTTACTTTCATAATTAAGCAAAAAAATATGCAGTAATTGGTTCACTACCTTCAAATTATATTTACTCAGACCAATTTTAATTGATGTAATGTTACTTCTCAAAAACTTAAATTTGTTAAAGCTCACTACTTACTTTATCCAAGGTCTAGTCAATTTTTCCGTTAAGACTTTTGGTTAAAATATCACAAAAATTAATTCCCAAATCTATACCAAATCAAAGAATCTCTTATTCCCTTCTGGAAAGTTCCTCTTCTCAAATTCAACATGTCTAAACCCTAAATTAACATTTTGAAAACCAGTGTCATCACCTGTCTTGTCCCTGTGAATGTGCCTTTTCCTAATGTTTTAGGCAAAACTCTTGGGACAGCTTTAAAGGAGTGACTTTGTTCCTTACACTTCCATCGCTCTCTCTGTAATCCTTACAGAGGCCTCCTCTGAAATTTGCCCAACTACCCCTGACTTTCTAGTGTAAATGGCACTGCTCTGACTCATGTCCTTGTCAAGTTGGCCTCAAGTATCAGTTCAGTTCAGCTCAGTCGCTCAGTCGTGTCCGACTATTTGCGACCCCATGAACCGCAGCACGCCAGGCCTCCCTGTCCATCACCATCTCTCAGATTCACTCAGACTCACATCCATTGAGTCTGTGATGCCATCCAGCCATCTCATCCTCGGCCGTCCCCTTCTCCTCCTGCCCCCAATCCCTCCCAGCATCAGTCTTTTCCAATGAGTCAACTCTTCACATGAGGTGGCCAAAGTACTGGAGTTTCAGCTTTAGCCTCAAGTATGGACTAGACATATTTCATACGCAGTTCTCAAAATCATGTGAAAGCACTGCCTTCACTGTGCCATTCCCACGCTTTCCAACCACCAGTACTCCCAAATACCTAGCAACCCCTTACCCAAGTTTTATGCTCCACCTCCTGCCTCACCTAGTTTAGTCAACTTTTTGGTTTCAACAGCTACTGCCTGGTTCCTTCATTCCGCTGAACACTAGTTATTCACCTGCCACTCATCCTACACCTCTGTGGTCAGGTAAGTCTTGTCTGTTCCCTAGAGCCTAATTCACCCTTCAGCTTCCCGAAGCCCTCACCAGCATGGAAACTTCTTAGACACTACAGACAATAACGTTTCTTTCAGAGAAGACTAAGCTACTGAAGAGGGTATTGCTCCATGTGAAGACATAAGAAGAGGATTTTGTTACCCTTTTAACAAATGTTTGGAGGCTGAAAAATGGTTTTAGCAAGCTACAGAAAAGATCAGGGTCTACATGGTACAAAAAGAAATATATTGAAAATCACTAAACTGGTACGAGTGGCCTTTTTGTAACAAGATTTAATGAAAATAATGGATATTTTGAGTTTCTTTCTCTACATGTTTAGCTTGAAGAGACCACGGAAGATGAAAGATGACAGATACTCTATATAAGAAACTCTTGTATCTCTAATCCTTGCTCATTTTGGTGACTACTTTGATACCTCAGCAAAAAGACACGATATATTATTTGTCTACAATATATCAGGGACAAAAAATTCATATGGTGGCTTTTTGGAAAGCCAGTTCCATCAGAGGTAAAGACAGAAAACTAAGAACAGTGATCTCTAGTCTTTGCTCCTCTCTGTGTCCTGAGATTAAGAAAGTCAGAGCAAATGTATTTTTATTTTCACTCATGAATAAAACAAAACTTAACCGTTGGTTTACATCATCCATGGGAAAATGCTCACTTTTGTGTTTGTAGACAAGGTGTTAACCTTTGTCTCATTGACTCCAGCAATGAATTTCAATTTAAATAGTTGGTGAGGGATGGTTACAGCTCTGGGTGGGTGTCGGGGACGTGGGGGATGTGGAGGGTGAGTGTGTGTGTGTGTGTGTGTGTGTGTGTGTGTCCGTGCACGTGTGTGCACAGTCAGTCATGTCCAACTCTTTGTAACCCCATGAACTACAGTGAGCCAGGCTCCTCTGTCCATGGAATTTTCCAGGCAAGAATACTAGAGTGGGTTGCCATTTCCTTCTGCAGGAGATCTTCTTGACCCAGGAACTGAACCCATGTCTCTTGCATCTCCTGCACTGGCGGGCGAAATCTTTACCACTGCGTCATCTGGGAAGCCCCGGTCAAGGCTCTAGGAATGCTTAATTTATCAGATATATTTAAGAAAGTAATGAATATTGAATTACTTTAGTGACTTTCATTTTTAAATACAACACCATGCCGTATTTTCCTGCTTTTTGCCTAATACCTGCTTTTATTTGTGGTTCTATTTTCTATTAGATAAGCGAATGCAGGCAGAGTTAACATGAGTCAAGTATAAAGCATTATGAAATCTTAATATTAAAATTATCTACTTATTATCTCAGCAGGCTTCTACATGATTTCCAAGGAAATATTTAGTCCTTAAGATATTTCAGACTACAAATTTCTAAAAGAATTAAAAAGAAGTTGTCTTTCTTTGCCTCAGCTATTAAAGTGTACATATGTCTCAATAAAGAAAGAATTTTTTAAAAGGAAATCTCATCAATAGTATTATAATTGTTCTTATTAAAAATAGTGCAAAACAAAGCATTCAGATACCATATATGTGTGTGTGATATTCTAATGTGTACATATTCTTTTCTAATTTTTGAGCAATGATTTTTACCTATAAATAAAATATAAAACAATACAAAATGTGCTGTCATATCTCTAAATAGCCTTCAGAAAATTCCTCAATAAGTTTGTTCAATCTTATCTCATTACACAATGTATTTTAAGAACCTTTACTTTCGTGCCCTCGAGGAGTGCACCTTCCAAGAGATTCTAGCATCTGCAGGATTAGAGCAAGGGCCATTTGGTGGGCCGGGGGTCTCATCACCACAGTAAGTCCCTAGGAAACCCTAATCAGCAGAGTATTGGAAGCTCACATCACAGATGAGCCAGCCACAGAAAGAGAAGCATCTGGGATCCAGAAAGGAAGCACTGAGGGCAAACAGGCAGGAGGAAAGCTTTGGCCGAGACACATGCGTGCCCAGAGGCCTCACAAAGTGCACGCTTAGGTTATGAGACACACCTTCTGTTTGAGGCTGTGATTATTTGCCCTGGGGTCCTTTTCCTGTTTCCCTCATTTGCTTCATTTTCTGTCACTTTTCATGTTGAGATACTTGTGGTTTTCTTGAAAGGTGTTTGAAAAGTGTAAAGATTATATGTAGAAACCTTGCGGCTCTTCACAGGAAAAGCGCCATAAAAATCTAATACATAAATAATAAATCAGCTCAACAGATGTTGACTTTTTCTTGCAACACAGTGACTTTAAACTCTTGATTCGGAATCTGTGACTGAATAAATAAACTAAAAGTAAAACTCAATTTGTCTACCTTACCCAAGGACGAAAGATAACAAGCCTAGATTAAACAGAATTATCTATATCCTATCAAACATTATGGGACAAGAAGCAACATTCCTATCTTCAAAGCTGATCTGGTAATAAAAAATAACACTCAGAAGAGGACTTTTTCAAGTTAAATATCTTGTTCACTAAACAGACATTAATAAATTCAAACCCCATATGTTTCTAATTAAATTCTGAAAATAAATTAATGTACTTTTTTAAAGACAGCAAACACTGAATATTAGTCGAGAAATATTAAAATATAAGAAGCAATCGAGATCACCTTGCTATTTCATTTCTTAAAAAAAAAAATTACTGTTTTCTGTCATTACAAGCAGAACATTAGTCAAGAAGCAGACCATCTTTAATCAAGAAATGGAATATAGCCCTCTGGAATTGTAAGTTCACTCTCAACAGTCCTTGGAAATTTATCCTCATTGAGTACCTTTCTACTTTTAGCGCTGCAGTACAAATACTTACTATTTAGATTTACCTATCCCTAAAAATTCCACAACTTCGATTGTTAAAACTTTTAAGTATCATCCGTGGGAAACCTCTGAACCTCTGGCCGTCACAGTGTGAGGCAAGGGCAAGCAGCACAGCCGTGGCATTTGGACCCTAAATCCCATGGGTGGAAGAGCCTGGTGGGCTACAGTCCATGGGGTCACTAAGAGTCGGACACGAATGAAGTGACTTAGCAGCAGCAGCAGCAGCAGCAGACACACAGAATCAAGAGCTTTACCCCTCATCTCGATCTACCGCGTCAAACATGAATTTTTACCAAAATCCTCACATGGTTTATATTCACACTGTAATTTGAGAAGCACTCTGTTTGGCCACTGGCAAATAATTAAGCCTCCTATGACTATTAATAATCTTTTGGTGATTTCTGTAAATTAATTTTTACAAATCTAATCCTATCTCCCATATATACTCAAAAGAGTTACGTGATGCCATTGAATGAATGGAAAGGAGTGCTTTTGCAAGTTAAATTTCATGTGAAAATATATATAGAGAGAATGGAAACATATCTTAGAGAAACTATGAAATAAATCAAGTTTCTTTTCTATGATGTTACGCTACCCTCACAAATGACAACAATTCCCTCATAAATGTCCATTTTCTTTCAACCACATTTTCTCCCTTTATTATTCTTGTACATTGTTATTTCCTTTCCTTTGAGAGAATTACTTTTGCCAAAATTTTGTCAAGTCTCTAAATGTTTTGGTTGCTTTTTTTTTTTGCATACACTTAATTTTTAAAACATGGTTTCCTTTCTCTTTGGGGGGTTTGTTTTTTATACATATCTAAGTTGCACACATACAAAACTCATAACAAATGTCAAGTGCTTAAAAATAACAATGAAAACATAAGAATTGAGAGACCAGAATAAACCTATGTATATATTGTCAACTAATATTTAATAAGGAGCTAAGAATATTCAACAAAGACACTCTCTTCAATAAATTGTGCTGGGGAAACTGGATACTCAAATGTAAAAAAAAAGAAAAGAAACTAGACTCATATATGACATTACTCAGTATACCTGTGGTGGATTCACGTTGATGTATGGCAAAATCAATACAATATTGTAAAGTAATTAACTTCCAATTAAAATAAATAAATTTATATTAAAAAATTAACTTCAAATGAGTCATGAAGCTCTTTTTTGTACAGTTCTTCTGTGTATTCTTGCCACCTCTTTTTAACATCTTTTGCTTCTGTTAGGTCCATACCATTTCTGTCCTTTATCGAGCCCATCCTTGCATGAAATGTTCCCTTGGTATCTCTATTTTTCTTGAAGAGATCTCTAGTCTTTCCCATTCTGTTGTTTTCCTCTATTTCTTTGCACTGATCGCTGATGAAGGCTTCCTTATCTCTCTGCTATTGTTTGGAACACTGCATTCAGATGCTTATATCTTTCCTTTTCTCCTTTGTTTTTCGCTTCTCTTTTTTTCACAGCTATTTGTAAGGCCTCCGCAGACAGCCATTTTGCTTTTTTACATTTCTTTTCCACGGGGATGGTCTTGATCTCTGTCTCCTGTACAATGTCATGAACCTCCATCCTTTGTTCATCAGGCACTCTGTCTATCAGATCTAGTCTAACAAGTGTGAGGTGATACATCACTGTAGTCTTGATTTGTATTTCCCTAACTATTAGTCATAAAGGATTAGAAAAGAAACAAAAAAAACTAAAAAAAAAAAAAACAAAAAAAAAACCCTAAATCAAATCCCTTATGTCTAACGGTTAGGGAAATACAAATCAAGACTACAGTGATGTATCGCCTCACACTTGTTAGAATGGTTACCATCAAAAAGACAAGAGGCACCACGTGTTGAAGGTGTAGAGAAAAAACAGCCCTTGTGACTTGTTGGTGGGGCTGTAAACTGGTACAGTTTCTAGGGAAACAGTATGGAGGAGCATAAAAAACTGAAAACACGATTCAGCAATTTTATTTCTGGAAATATAGTCAAAAGAAATGCAGACACTATGTTGAAGGAAAATCTGTCTCCTCATATTCAGAGCAACGTTATCTATAATAGCTAAAATATACTGTTGCTATTGTTCAGTTGCTAAGTGGTGTCTCACTCTTTTGCAATCTCATGGATTATCGCCCACTAGACTCCTCTGTCCATGGAATTTCCCAGGTAAGAGTACTCAAGTGGGTTGCCATTTCCTTCTCCAGGGGATATTCCCAATCCATTGTTCAGACCCACCTCCCCTGCTTGGCAGGCAGATTCTTTACCACTGAGCTACTGGGGAAGCCCAAGATATGGAGACCACCTAAATGTTCACTGATGAATGGATAGAGAAGTTACCAAACTTCACAGTGGAATATTATTCAGCCATCAAAAGAAGGAAATCCTATCATTTGTGACAACAACTATGGACCTTGACAGTATTATTTTAAATTAAATGTCAGACAGAAAAAGACAAAAGCTGTATGAGTGCACTTACATACGGAAACTACAAACCAAACCAACAACAACAACAACAAAAACTCATACAAAAAAGAGATCACATTTGTGGTTATGAGAGGTGGAAGGTACTAGGCAGGAGAATGGGATAAAGGAGATCAAACAGTACAAACTTTCAGGGAAAAAAAGGAACTTAAATATACACATCACCCACTTTTAGATAAAGAAGCCTTTGTGTGCTCCTCTCCAGGAAATCATATTTTAAAATTTAGCATTTTGCTTCTTTTTAATTATATAAGATAACTGTATCACTAAACAGTATATCATTTAGTCTTGAATGATGTTATATAAGTATGTCATTCTATAATACTTGAGTTTTTGACTCAATATTATGTCCCTGACAATCATTTCATTTTGACATAAACTGTAGTAGATTGACTTTCATTGCCATATAATGACCTGGTTTTCTTTCAATGGGCTTTGTGTTATTCTAAGCCTTTAGCTAATATTAACAATACAATCATACTTGTCTTGCCTCTTGCACATGCAACACTTCTAGGACACATACCTCAGAGGAAAGTTGCACAGTTGGGGAGAAGTCACATGTTAACATTGTTAGGCAAATATTCTCTAGGCTGGTTATTCAGATTTCTACCCATCTAGCTGTGAAAAGAAGAGAGGCAAAAAGCAAAGGAGAAAAGGAAAGATATAAGCATCTGAATGCAGAGCTCCAAAGAATAGCAAGAAGAGATAACAAAGCTTTCTTCAGTGATAAATGCAAAGAAATAGAGGAAAACAACAGAATAGGAAAGACTAGAGATCTCTCTTCGACTTCCCTGGTGGCTCAGACGGTAAAAGCATCTGCCTACAATGTGGGAGACCTGGGTTAAATCCCTGGGTTGGGAAGATCCCCTGGAGAAGGAAATGGCAACCCACTCCAGTATTCTTGCCTTGAAAATTCCATGGACAGAGGAGCCTGGCGGACTACAGTCTACAGGGTCACAAAGAGTCGGACATGACTGAGGGGCTTCACTTCAGAGATCTCTTGAAGAAAATTAGAGATACCAAGGGAACATTTCATGCAAAGATGAGCTCAATAAAGGACAGAAATTGTCTGGACCTAACAAAAGCAGAAGATATTAAGAAGAGGTGGCAAGAATACATGGAAGAACTATACAAAAAAAGGTCTTCATGACCCAGATAATCATGATGATGTGATCACTAATCTAGAGCCAGACATCTTGGAATGTGAAGTCAAGTGGGTCTTAGAAAGCATCACTATGAACAAAGCTAGTGGAGGTGATGGAATTCCAGTTGAGCTATTTCAAATCCTGAAAGATGATGCTTTGAAAGTGCTACACTCAATATGCCAGCAAATTTGAAAAACTCAGCAGTGGCTACAGGACTGGAAAAGGTCAGTTTTCATTCCAATCCAAAAGAAAGGCAATACCAAACAAAGCTCAAACTACCACACAATTGCACTTATCTCACGTGCTAGTAAAGTAATGCTCAAAATTCTCCAAGCCAAGCTTCAGCAATATGTGAACCATGACCTTCCTGATGTTCAAGCTGGTTTTAGAAAAGGCAGAGGAACCAGAGATCAAATTGCCAACATTCACTGGATCATGGAAAAAGCAAGAGAGTGCCAGAAAAACATCTATTTCTGCTTTATTGACTATGCCAAAGCCTTTGACTGTGTGGATCACAATAAACTATGGAAAATTCTGAAAGAGATGGAAAGTCCAGACCACCTAACCTGCCTCTTGAGAAATCTGTATGCAGGTAGGAAGCAACAGTTAGAACTGGACATGGAACAGACTGGTTCCAAATAGGAAAAGGAGTACGTCAAGGCTGTATATTGTTACCCTGCATATTTAACTTCTATGCAGAGCACATCATGAGAAATGCTGGACTGGAAGAAACACAAGCTGGAATCAAGATTGCCGGGAGAAATATCAATAACCTCAGATATGCAGATGACACCACCCTTATGGCAGAATGTGAAGAGGAACTAAAAAGCCTCTTGATGAAAGTGAAAGAGGAGAGTGAAAAAGTTGGCTTAAAGCTCAACATTCAGAAATGAAGATCATGGCATCTGGTGCCATAGCTTCATGGGAAATAGTGGGGAAACAGTAGAATCAGTGTCTGACTTTATTTTTGTGAGCTCCAAAATCACTGCAGATGGTGACTGAAGCCATGAAATTAGAAGACGCTTACTCCTTGGAAGAAAAGTTATGACCAACCTAGATAGCGTATTCAAAAGCAGAGACATTACTTTGCCAACTAAGGTCCATCTAGTCAAGGCTATGGTTTTTCCTGTGGTCATGTATGGATGTGAGATTTGGACTGTGAAGAAGGCTGAGCACCAAAGAACTGATGCTTTTGAACTGTGGTGTTGGAGAAGACTCTTGAGAGTCCCTTGGACTGCAAGGAAATCCAACCAGTCCATTCTGAAGGAGATCAGCCCTGGGATTTCTTCGGAAGGAATGATGCTAAAGCTGAAACTCCAGTACTTTGACCACCTCATGAGAAGAGTTGACTCATTGGAAAAGACTCTGATGCTGGGAGGGATTGTGGGCAAGAGGAGAAGGGGACGGCAGAGGATGAGATGGCTGGATGGCATCACGGACTGATGGACGTGAGTCTGAGTGAACTCTGGGAGATGGTGATGGACAGGGAGGCCTGGCATGCTGCGATCCGTGGGGTCACAAAGAGTTGGATACGACAGAGCGACTGAACTGAACTGAACAGAACTGAACTGAACTGAAGAACTTCACTGGGATCATCAGGGGAGAAAAAGCTTCAGGACACTCAGGTGAGGACAGAAAGATAGACATACATTAGCAAGCATTGAAAAGACTCACTGAAACATGTGCTGATAACATATATTTAAAAACATCATTCCACTGTCCAGGAAAATACTCAGCATCTGCAAGAGAGGTTACATTGGAGATCTATAAAGTGGGACCTGTGTTTTTCCAGAGTAGAAAAACATTCACAGTCTCTTTGTAAGTCAGATATCCAACTTTTAGGATGTGTGACATGAATCACTGTGGTTTATGGAGTGATAGCTTTCATCACACACACACATATATATATGCATATATATACGTGTGTGTGTGTGTGTGTGTGCCTGTGTGTGTATTTACACTATACGTGCTCAGTGGCTTCAGTCTTGTCAGACTTTTTGCAACTCTATAAACTGCAGCCCAGCAGGATCCTCTGTCCATGGCGATCCTCCAGGCAAGAAGAGTGGAGTGAGTCACCCTGCCCTCTTGTCCAGGGGACCTTCCCGACCAAGGGATTGAACTCGCATCTCATATCTCCTGCATTGGCATGTGGGTTCTTTACCACTCTTGCCTGCTGGGAAGCCTGATATTTACACAATAGACACATCTTACCAGTGATGAAAAGGGATCTTGACAGAGACAGGAAAGAGGGGTTTTCTGGTGAGCATAGGTTAATGCTACAGCAATTTTTTAGATAGGGTATGAAGTATACAACTGAAGTCGTTTAACACTTCACAAATATATTATAAAATATGTATCCTAAAAGAAATGTTGGAATGGCATTTTCTACCCTGCAGGAGAAAATCTAGAGAACAGGTATATTCTATTAACATATTGTGGTATGAAATCAATGTAGAATGTCATTTTGTAGGAGGATCAGAGACCCTAAAGTCTTGATGTTGTTCTGATGTATGGGACTCAGATCTTTTCTGCATTATAGCCATTACAAAGCAAACAGTGCCCACAGTGAGAAACTGCCAAAGTATGAACAGGCGTGTAACTAAGCATGTGTTCTATCATCTCCCTTTTGCCTGTGAAAGTGGGTGGCTCCTGGATTAGTCCAGGAAATAGGATTTAGGAGATCCAAGAATCCCTTCTACAAGTGGTTGCAGAGTAAATACAGTGGGGAAGGAGCTTGGTGATGTTGGCCTTTTGTAGATCCAGCATTTAGTGGCCAGGAAATGGAACAGAGATGCCAGCGGTGGTGGTTTAGTTGCTAAATCGTGTCTGCCTCTTATGACCCCATGGACTGTAGCCTGCTAAGCTCCTCTGTCCATGGGATTCTCCAGACAAGAATACTGGAGTGGGCTGCCATTTCCTTCTCTAGGAGATCTTCCCAACCCAAGGACCACCCCGGGTCTCCTGCATTTCAGGCAGATTCTTTACCAACTGAGCTATGAAGGAAGCCCAGACATGCCAGTGTTAGTAGTTAATGGTTTGTGTATGAAAGGATATAGCTGAATCACCTCAAATATAGCCTTTCTTGGTATTAATATTGCATGGTTTAACAGATGCAACCTTCCTGATGAGAAAATAATTCCTATAAAGCTAATATACTGAACTTACATTTTGAATTTAAAGTTATCTTTGAGATTTCAATACTAAGAAAAAATTTAGTAAGGTTTCATTTCAAAAATCAAAGTCTAAATTGGTAATTTACAACATTGTTGGGATCTTTAGAGCTCTAACAACACCTTCTGAATGAATGTACCATAATTCTTTTATGTGCTTAAGACAGTATCACTCTTAAGGATATCTACTATTTTATCAAAGTGAATTCTTTACATTTTGCTTATTTCTGTCTGCCTCCACATAACACATATGGGTGTGGAGAGGGAGGCTGTGTATGCATTTTAACTGTTATTTCTTATGATTTAGAAAATACCATTTAATTGAGTTAATAGTTGTAGTTCCTCTTTTCTTCATTGATGCATTAAAATAGACCAGATGAATAAATGACTTTGATTTACAATGCTCTGTGATTCACGGTTTTGGGGATTAATATGTTTCAATAGACCACAGCTATTCTTCTTCTTTTGATGCTCATTTTCACAACTTTGGCTTGAGAGAATCCCATTAAAATTCGCTTTAGTGACCCTTTGACATGATGTCATTAATACTTAAAAGCCTCCGTGCTTTTAAGCACAACATGATTTCCCACCCTCATTTATACTTTCCTGCTCCTAACAACCTTATCTTCAAGGAAGCATGGTTCACTTGAGCAGAAAAATACAATTAATAATGAGAATCTGGACATCAAGGTGAAACATTTCAGTGAACAAAGTCAGAAAGACAAGTTCTTTTTCTCGCAAAGACATGCATTTGTCTAGATGGTTCCAATAGTAGATAGTCTCCATTAAAATTTTTAGTCTTGAATGATATTTATATCTGCGTAAGTATAAAACTGAAAAATTATTATATATATTCAATGAAAGGTCATTACCTATGTTTTATCTGCATATTCAAGAAAACCAATTATATGAAATTATGGCAAACAGAAAATAACTGAAGTTCAAAATTTTTCTACACTGTTTTCTTTATTCTTGGAATGTAGCTCACAAATGATATTCGATCAAATTTCTTTGTTATGGAGCTGCTTTTAATCTCTCATCTTATGTGGTTATGTAAGCATTATTTGATGGACATAATGGTCCATTTTATTTTTCAGTTCACTTTCGATTTTTAAAGTTTTGGCATTCTTCTAAGCTCCTAGAATATGAAAGCCTCCAACTATTAGACTTTTCTTAGTAGGAGAAATATTTGCTGGAGAAAAAAGAGTCTTTTCTTTTTTGTCATGATTAAAACTGATCAACTTAGTCTCCAAAATGTTTTGATGATTTTATTTCATTATCTGGTCCATGCATAACAACTTCTAGATAGTTATAGTTGCAAGATTAACATACATGGTATCTACTTGCTTTTTATTTTTCTCTGTCTTTTTTCCTAAGGTATCAATTTTATAATCAATACAATTTTATCATGGCAAATATCTTTTCATGACACATAGATGGGGGAAACAGTGGCTAACTTTATTTTGGGGGGCTCTAAAAACACTGAACAGTATGAAAAGGTAAACTGATAGGATACCAAAAGAGGAACTCCCTAGGTCATTAGGTGCCCAATATGCTACTGGAGATCAGTGGAGAAATAACTCGAAAAAGAATGAAAGGATGAAGCCAAAGCAAAAACAACACCCAGTTGTGGATGTGACTGGTGATAGAAGCAAGATCTGATGCTGTAAAGACCAATATTGCATAGGAACTTGGAATGTCAGGTCCATGAATCAAGGCAAATTGGAAGTGGTCAAACAAGAGACAGCAAGGGTGAACATCAACATTCTAGGAATCAGCGAACTACAATGGACTGAAATGGGTGAGTTTAACTCAGATGACCATTGTTTCTACTACTGCAGGCGGGAATCCCTTAGAAGAAATGGAGTAGCCATCATGGTCAACAAAAGAGTCTGAAATGCACTACTTGGATGCAATCTCAAAAATGACAGAATAATCTCTGTTCATCTCCAAGGCAAACAATTCAATATCACAGTTATCCAAGTCTATGCCCCAACCAATAATGCTGAAGAAGCTGAAGTTGAATGGTTTTATGAAGATCTATAAGAATTTTTAGAACTAACACCCAAAAAAGATGTCCTTTTCATTATAGGGGACAGGAATGCTAAAGTAGGAAGTCAAGAAACACCTGGAGTAACAGGCAAATTTGGCCTTGGAATGCGGAATGAAGCAGGGCAAAGACTAACAGAATTTTGCCAAGAAAATGTACTGGTCATAGCAAACACCCTCTTCCAACAACACAAGGGAAGACTCTATACATGGACATCATCAGATGGTCAGCACCAAAATCAGATTGATTATATTATTTGGAGCCAAAGATGGAGAACCTTTACACAGTCAACAAAAACAAGACCAGGAGCTGACTGTGGCTCAGATCATGAACTCATTACCAAATTCAGACTCAAATTGAAGAAAGTAGGGAAAACTGCTAGACCATTCAGGTATGACCTAAATCAAATCCCTTATGATTATACAATGGAAGTGAGAAATAGATTTAAGAGCCTAGATCTGATAGATAGAGTGCCTGATGTACTATGTATTGAGGTTCGTGACACTGTACAAGAGACTGGGATCAAGACCATCCCCATGGAAAAGAAATGCAAAAAAGCAAAATGGCTGTCTGGGAGGCCTTACAAATAGCTGTGAAAAGAAGAAAGGCAAAAAGCAAAGGACAAAAGGAAAGATATAAGCATCTGAATGCAGAGTTCCAAAGAATAACAAGAAGAGATATGAAAGCCTTCTTCAACAATCAATGCAAAGAAATAGAGGAAAACAACAGAAAGACTAGCGATCTCTTCAAGAAAATTAGTAATACCAAGGGAACATTTTATGCAAAGATGGGCTCAATAAAGGACAGAAATGGTATGAA
>SJYC01122992.1:0-13216 GCA_006408675.1 Madoqua kirkii
AGAGGAAAAGAACAGAATGGGAAAGACTAGAGATCTCTTCAAGAAAATTAGAGATACCAAGGGAACATTTCATGCAAAGATGGGCTCGATAAAGGACAGAAATGGTCTGGACCTAACAGAAGCAGAAGATATTAAGAAGAGGTGGCAAGAATACACAGAAGAACTGTACAAAAAAGATCTTCATGACCCAGATAATCACGATGATGTGATCACTAATTTAGAGACAGATATCTTGGAATGTGAAGTCAAATGGGCCTTAGAAAGCATCACTACAAACAAAGCTAATGGAGGTGATGGAATTCCGGTTAAGCTATTTCAAATCCTGAAAGATGATGCTGAGAAAGTACTGCACTCAATATGCCAGCAAATTTGAAAAACTCAGCAGTGGCCACAGGACTGGAAAAGGTCAGTTTTCATTCCAATCCCAAAGAAAGGAAAAGCCAAAGACAGCTCAAACTACCACACAATTGCACTCATCTCACATGGTAGTAAAGTAATGCTCAAAATTCTCCAAGCCAGGCTTCAGTAATACATGAACTGCAATGTTCAAGCTGGTTTTAGAAAAGGCAGAGGAACCAGAGATCAAATTGCCAACATCCGCTGGATCATGGAAAAAGCAAGAGAGTTCCAGAAAAAACATCTATTTCTGCTTTATTGACTGTGCCAAAGCCTTTGACTGTGTGGATCACAATAAACTATGGAAAATTCTGAAAGATGCGTATAACCTACCACCTAACTTGCCTCTTGAGAAATCTGTATGCAGATCAGGAAGCAACAGTTAGAACTGAACATGGAGCAACAGACTAGTTCTAAATAGGAAAAGGAGTACGTCAAGGTTGTATATTGTCACCCTGCTTATTTAACTTATATGCAGAGTGCATCATGAGAAATGGTGGACTTGAAGAAGCACAAGCTGGAATCAAGATTGGCGGGAGAAATATCAATAACCTCAGATATGCAGATAATATGCAGATAACACCACCCTTATGGCAGAAAGTGAAGAGGAACTAAAAAGCCTCTTGATGAAAGTGAAAGAGGAGAGTGAAAAACTTGGCTTAAAGCTCAACATTCAGAAAACGAAGATCATGGCATCCAGTCCCATCACTTCATGGGAAATAGATGGGGAAACAGTGGAAACAGTGTCAGACTTTATTTTTTGAGGCTCCAAAATCATTGCTGATGGTGACTGCACCCATGAAATTAAAAGATACTTACTCCCTGGAAGGAAAGTTATGACCAACCTAGACAGCATATTACAAAACAGAGACATTACTTTGCCAACAAAGATCTGTCTAGTCAATGCTATGGTTTTTCCCATGGTCAGTCATGTATGGATGTGAGAGTTGAACTATAAATAAAGCTGAGCACCGAAGAACTGATGCTTTTGAGACGCCCTGGAAGAGATCCAACCAGTCCATTCTGAAGGAGACCAGCCCTGAGTGTTCATTGGAAGGCCTGTGCTGAAGCTGAAACTCCAATACTTTGGCCATGTGATGCAAAGAACTGACTCATTTGAAAAGACCCTGATGCTGGGAAAGACTGAGGGCAGGAAGAGAAGGGGACAACAGAGGATGAGATGGTTGGATGGCATCACCGACTCGATGGACATGGGTTTGGGTAAACTCCGAGAGTTGGTGATGGACAGGGAGGCCTGGTGTGCTGTAATTCATGGGATCACAGTCAGACACAACTGAGCGACTGAACTGAACTATCTTACCAACATAATATAACATATTTCTGCTGCTGCTGCTAAGGCACTTCAGTTGTGTCCAACTCTGTGTGACCCCATAGACAGCAGCCCACCAGGCTCCCCCGTCCCTGGGATTCTCCAGGCAAGAACATTAGAGTGCATTGCCATTTCCTTCTCCAATGCATGAAAGTGAAAAGTGAAAGTGAAGTTGCTCTTCAAGATCCCATGGACTGCAGCCTACCAGGCTCCTCCATCCATGGGATTTTCCAAGCAAGAGTACTGGAATGGGGTGCCATTGCCTTTCCATATAGCATGTTAAATAATGCTAAATCAAAATTTACCACATATAAATCCAAATATTCTTTTAAATATAGTTATAGAATTAAATTTCCTGAAGAGTAATAAAAATACATGAACAGTCTTAGAATTCCATTATATAACCAGTAAGTACAGGCATTTGATATTTGCATGAAATCTTTTGACTCATCAACAGAATTCAGACTTTATCTCATATAACCAATGTCTCTTTTTTCCTAGATCTTTTTACTGTAGTCTAGTTGATATAAAATATTGTGCTAGTTTCAGGTGTGCAGGAAAGTAATTCAGGTATATGTATTTTTTTCTGGATTCATTTTCATTAAAGGTTAATACAAAATAATAAATATATTTCTGTTCCATGTCCATTTCTAACTGTTGCTTCTTGACCTGCATACAGATCTCTCAGAAGGCAGGTAAGGTGGTCTGCTGTTACTGTCTCTTTAAGAATTTTCTACAGTTTGTTGTGATCTACACAGTCAAGGCTTTGGCATAGTCAATGAAGCAGAAGTAGATATTTTTCTGGAACTCTCTTGCTTTTGCCATGATCCAACAGATGTTGGCCAATTTGCTCTGGTCCCTCTGCCTTTTCTAAATCCAGCTTTGACAATCTGGAAGTAGATGTGTATAAGAGACAGATATTTCCCTGTGCTATAGAGCAGGTCCTTGTTGTCTATGTACAATTTGATTTATGTATTGATTCTATATCCCTAATTTATCCCCTCCCCTTTTCCTTTTTGGTACTCATAAGTTTGTTTTCTATGCCCCCTCCTGTTTTTTGTCTAAGTTGTTTTGAATTGGAATTTGTCATCTGCATCCAAAGGAGTTCTGATTGACACAGTAGGAATGTTTCTTAATTACTAACTAACCTAGAATAAAACTTTAATTTTTAAGAGGCTTTTAGATAAGCACAGACATTTATTATCTTATTTTACATAAATTCAAACTTTCAAATAAAACTTAGGAAACATAACAAAAATATACCAAATAAACTATTACATTTTTAATGCAGCCATAAAAATGTGTCAGAAATTTATATTTTTAACATGCTCCAAAAACTTCAGGTAGAAAAATGTTAATAAATTCATATAACTTAAAGATCATTTCTATGACTCCGGCTATAATTGATGTATAAAATATTCCAGTTTTTACAGTCATAGCATTCCACTTGTTTAAGGGAACAAATTATTTCACCTATAAAACCAGTATTGGCAGGGATTTTTGATAACTTGTAATAAAACAATGAGGTCAAGTACTACCTCTTCTGGGCTGCTGAAATAAACATAGCTTAAAAAATAAAAATAAACATAATCCAGATATTAACCTACAAGTTAAAATAGAGCTCACTAGTATTATATGTGTTAAATGTGAGCATTTATTCAATGTCTCCTGATAGACAAGATTTTTATCTCTTCGATAAATAGGCATGATCTTCACTGAACTAGAACTAGATTCTAGAACTTGTTCTGGACTTGAATATAGTACCTGCAGACTCTAAGCTGTGACTTGAAAACTAAGCCCTTAGTGATAATAACTTGAGAATCAACTGCTAGTCTAGGCATTTTGATAAACACTTGCAGTCAACTTCAGGGAAATCAGGAAGCCTGTGGGACCCTGATACACGAGTCAAATATATCCAGGATCAGCAAAAAGAGCTGCTGATGTTTAATTTTGCATTTATTGCACAACTATGTACATTTTAAAAAATAGTTATATTTCCCACAATGTAAAGATAGAAGAAATAAGTTCTATACCTCCTCTAAGGCAGGGAACCTCAACCTTCTTGATCTAATGCCTGATGCTCTGAGGTGAAGCTGATATAATAATAATAGATAAAGTATACAATAAATGCAATGCACTTGAATCATCCAAAACCAACTCTCCCCCACCACCCAGTCTATAGAAAAATTGTCTTCCATGAAACCATTCCCTGGTGCCAAGAAGGTTGGAGATCACTGCCCTAAAGTGTGATAATTTGGTCTTTTTGCTCTTGGGAGTTATTTTGGGAATTTGAAAGAATTCTTCAAGACATCCTTGAAGTCCTTAAATAGGTCTGGCACCTCTCTTATGAAAGGTCATGATTTTTTTAAATTATTTTTACTTTATTGCTAAATCTCATCATCTCACAAATTTCTTGAATACATGTAAACTTGATGGAGTGTTCCAAGCTTTTCCACTATTTCAGTACAACCTAATGACAGCATCCAAAAAAGAAAAAAAAAAAAAGTAGTTTTGGTGGTCATATTTTGACACCTTTTAGAAGGAAACTCAAAGATTTAAGTGCAAATAGTTTCTTTGTAAGATAATTCCAGAAATAAGCAGCCAGATAGAATAGAGAAATGAGACAAGAAGAAAATCAGCCAAATATATAACCACAGTGGGTCATTAGAATTCAGTACTACTAGAGAACCCTAGGAGACAGTGAAGAAACATTCCTCTGAAATGTCAAACAGGGGAGCAAGGAAACTACAGTATTTATCTCTCAATGTCCCATTAGCAATTGGCTGATGAGAGCATGACTGCCATATTTTTTAAAAGGCATGGTAGACTGAGACACAGATCCCACATGGGAGATCTAACAAGGCTGACAGATATAAAAAGTTCAGAAATGAGCATATGTCAGTATATGTAGCAGAGGGACCAATCAGTTCAGCTCAACTTAGTCATGTCTGACTCTTTGCGACCCCGTGAATCACAGCACGCCAGTCCCCCTTGTCTATCACCAACCGATGGAGCCTACTCAAAGTCGTCCACTGAGTCAGTGATGTCATCCAACTGTCTCATCCTCTGTCACCCCTTTTCCTCCCGCGTTCAGTCTTTTCCAGCATCAGGTTCTTTTCCAGTCAGTTCCTCACATCAGGTAGCCAAAGTGTTGAAGTTTCAGCTTCAATATCAGTTCTTCCAATGAATATTCAGCACTGATCTCCTTCAGAATGGACTGGTTGAATCTCCTTGCTTTCCAAGGGACTCTCAAGAGTCTCTCCAACACCACAGTTCAAAAGCATCAATTTTTCAGTACTCAGCTTTCTTCACAGTCCAACTCTCACATCCATACATGAATATTGGGAAAAAAAATAGCTTTGAATAGATGGATTTTTGTTGGTAGAGTAACATCTCTGCTTTTTAATAGGATGTTGGTCATAGCTTTCCTTCCAAGGAACAGGTATCTTTTAATTTCACGGCTGCAGTCACCATCTGAAGTGATTTTGGAGCCTGAAAAAATACAGCCTGTCACAGTTTCCATTGTTTCCCCATCTATTTACCATGAAGTGATGGGACCGGATGCTGAGATCTTAGTTTTCTAAATGTTGACCTTTAAGCCAACTTTTTCACTCTCCTCTTTCACGTTCATCAAGAGGCTCTTTAGTTCTTCAATTTCTGCAACCAGGGTAGTGTCATCTGCATAACTGATGTTATTGAAATTTCTCCTGGCAATCTTGATTACAGCTTGAGCTTCATCCAGCACTGTGTTTTGCATGATGAGCTCTGCATGAAAGTTAAGTAAGTAGAGTGACAATATACCGACTTGATGTACTCCTTTCCTGATTTGGAACCAGTCTGTTGATCCATGTCCAGTCCTAACTGTTGCTTCTTGACCTGAATACAGATTTTTCAGGAGGCAGGTCAGGTGGTCTGGTATTCCCATCTCTTGTAGAATTTTCCACAGTTTGTTGTGATCCACACAATCAAAGGCTTTGGCATAGTTAATAAAGCAGAAGCAGATATTTTTCTGGAGCTCTTTTGCTTTTTGGATGACCCAAAAGATATTGTCAACTTGATCTCTCATTCCTCTGCCCATTCTAAATCCAGCTTGAACATCTGGAAGTTCACGGTTCATGTATTGTTGAAGCCTGGCTTACAGAATTTTGAACATTACTTTGCTAGTGTGTGAGATCCATGCAATTGTGCAATAGTTTGAACTTTGTCTTTCTTTGGGATTGGAATGAAAACTGACTTTTTCCAGTTCTGTGGCCAGTGCCGAGTTTTCAAAATTTGCTGGCATATTGAGTGCAGCACTTTCAAAGCATGATCTTTTAGAATTTGAAATACCTTAACTGGAATTCCATCACTTACGCTAGCTTTACATTCCAGATGTCTGGCTCTTGGTGAGTGATCACACCATTGTGATTATCTAGGTTGTAAAGATCTTTTTGTTACAGTTCCTCTGTGTATTCTTGCCACCTTTGCTTAATGTCTCCTGCTTCTGTTAGGTCCATACCATTTCTGTTCTTTACTGTGCTCAGCTTTCCATGAAATGTTCCTTTGATATCTTTAATTTTCATGAAGAGATCTCTAGTCTTTCCCATTCTATTGTTTTCCTCTATTTCTTTGCATTGATCATTGAGGAAGGCTTTCTTATCTCTCCTTGCTATTCTTTGGAACTCTGCATTCAAATGGTTTATCATTCCTTTTCTCCTTTGCCTTTCACTTTTTTTCATAGCTGTTTTTAAGGCCTCTTCAGACAACCATTTTGCCTTTTTGCATTTCTTTTTCTTGGGGGTGGTCTTGATCACTGCCTCTTGTACAGTGTCACAAACCACCTGCCATAGTTCTTCAGGCACTCTATCAGATCTAATCCCTTGAATCTAGTTGTCAATTCCACTGTATAATTATAAGGGATTTGATTTAGATCATACCTGAATGGTCTAGTGGTTTCCCCTACTTTCTTTAATTTATATTTGAATTCAGCAATATGGAGTTCCTGATCTGAGCCACAGTCAGCTCCCAGTCCTGTTTTTGCTGACTATATAGAGCTTCTCAATCTTTGGCTGCAAAGGATATAATCAATCTGATTTTGGTATTGACCATCTGGTAATGTCCATGTGTAGAGTCTCCTCTTGTGTTGTTGGAAGAAGGTGTTTGCTATGACCAGTGCATTCTCTTGGCAAAGCTCTGTTAGCTTTTGACCTGCTTCATTCTGTACTCCAAGGCCAAGGCATCTCTAGACTTCCTGTTTTTGCATTCCAGTCCCCTGTAATGAAAAGGATATCTTTGGGGGGTGTTAGTCTTAGAAGGTCTTGTAGGTCTTCATAGAACTGCTCAACTTCAGCTTCTTCAGCATTACTCATCAGGACGTAAACTTGTATTACTGTTATACTGAATAGTTTGCTTTGGAAATGAACAGAGATCATTCTGTCGTATTTGAGACTGCATCAAAGTACTGCATTTCAAACTCTTTAAATAACTATGATGGCTACTCCATTTCTTCTAAGGGATTCTTGCCCACAATAGTATATATAATGGTCATCTGAGTTAAATACACCCTTTCCAGTCAATTTTAGTTCACTGATTCCTTAAATGTTGATGTTCACTTCTTGCCACATCCTGTTTGACCACTTCCAATTTGCCTTGATTCATGGACCTAACATTCCAGGTTCCTATGCAATATTGCTCTTTACAACATTAGACTGTACTTCCATCACCAGTCACATCCACAACTGGGTGTTGTTTTTGCTTTGGCTCCATCTCTTCATTCTTTCTGGAGTTATTTCTCCACTGATCTCCAGTAGCATATCGGGCACCTACCGACCTGGGAAGTTCATCTTTCAGTGTCCTATGTATTTGCCTTTTCATACTGTTCATGGGGTTCTCAAGGAAAGAATACTGCAGTGGTTTGCCACTTCCGTTTCCAGTGGACTGCATTTGGTCAGAACTCTCTGACATGACCTGTCCATCTTGGGTGGCCCTACACGTCATGGCTCATAGTTTCATTGAGCTGAACAAGGCTGTGGTCCATGTGATCAGTTTGGTTAGTTTTCTGTTTTTGTGGCTTTCATTCTGCCACCCTCTGATGGAGAAGAATAAGAGGCTTATCGAAGCTTCCTGATGGGAGAGACTGACTGAGGGGGAAATAGGGTCTTGTTCTGATGGGCAGGGCCATTTTTAGTAAATCTTTAATCCAATTTCCTGTTGATGAGAGATCAATAACTTCATCTAAAATCTGGACAAGGTATAAGCTTATAAGATCTACCTTTATATGGCCATTCTTAGAGCTACATAACTGTAGATAATTAGTCTAACAATGTCACGCTAGACAATCTGGAAGTTTAGCTATATCCTCCATCCCAGCTTTATGTACACAAGAATGCAATAATTCTGCACACAGTCTGGTCTAGATACACACTCGGGACTGCCTCAGTTGAGCTGAGTTCACTTACCAATCTTGGAGTCATGTAAAAACAACAGTAGCCTGATCACAGAGCACATAAGCAAGAGAATTACTTCACCTTAAATACCCCTGTGGCCCACAGCCCTCCCAAGACAACACACCCTGGCCTAGGTATTCTCCTGAATTGAGACCTCTGGAACTAGAACTAGGGCCAGTTAACCACAGGTCTCTCAGATGATGCCATCAGGCTCTTAGATACACTGTGGACCTCTTAATTTTCTGCCAATTTTCATCCTTGCTGAGAGAAACAAAGATAACTGGAAATAGGTTTGGATTAAAGTTGCCAAAAATGCTAAAAATTTTAACTTACTACAGTGTCCAGTTCATAAAACCTTTCTCCTTATATGTTCCATTGAATATTATAGCATACACATTCATCAAATTTATGGCATAATCTCAGACTCAGCATCTCTCAAACGACCCAATATCTTTCTGACACCAAGCTTATTCTCCCTCTCTTAGCATTAATTTTATTGCTGGACTTTTCTATTTGTCTAACTCAAAACCTAACATTTCTTTTTCCCTCATATGCCACATCCAATCAATCTTCAAGTGTTCTAAGTTTGCCTTATCAATCTTGAGAATCTATCCCTCAATGGCTATATCCTCAGCTTCTGATTTATTTCTAGCCTTCATGTTCTTCAGCTAAGCTACTTAGGGAGCTTCCTAATTGGATTTATTGCTATAGTCCCATGCCACCTAAATCCATTCTTTACAATGCAACTATCAGAATGACTTTGTAAATCCAGATCTTATCATTTTATTTGCCCACTCAAGCTCTTTTTATAACTATCAAACACAAGCATTTTTTTTTAATAGGATAGATGCTAATGCCTATATCTTTTTACTCCTTTTGATCTTTCACAGCAGCATTTCTAGTCATAAGGTCTTAAACTTTATCTATAAGAAATACCAGTCTTCCCAAACTTTCTCTGAAACTTCAGCCCATTTGCACATAACATTCTCACTTCCAAGGAAAATCTGTTCTTTGCCTTTCCAACAAATGCCACCTTCCACCTCAGTCATACTGACAGAAACTCTAGTTATACAAGTTGTGAGTGAAGATTTTTAAATTTTACTGCAGAATAGTTGATTTACAATGTGTTAATTTCTGCCATACAGCAAAGTGACTCAGTTTATATACATATATATATATAATTTCATATTATTTTCCTTATGGTTTATCACAAGATATTGAGGAAGGACCTGTCATCGACCCCTATATATAAGAGTTTGCATCTGCTAATTGCAAACTCCCAGTCCTGCTCTCCCTTACCTCATCTTGACAGTCACAAGTCTGTTTTCCATGCCCATGAGTTTGCTTCTGTTAAGTAGGTAAGTTCAGCTGTGTCACATTTTAGATTTCACATGTAAGTGATAACGTACAGTATGTGTCTTTCTGACTTTCTTCACTTAGCATGAAAATCTCTAGTCCCATCCATGCTGCTACAAATGACATTGTTTCCTGCTTTTTAATGGATGTATTCCGTTGTGTAGTATATCACATCTCTTAGCTCATTCATCTGCCAATGGACTTTCATGTTCTTTGCCTGTCTTGGTTATTGTGGAGGGGCTGCTATGAAAACAGAGGTGCATATACCTTTTCAAATTAAAGTTTTGTTTGAATGAGTGAAGATATTTTGATACCAAAGAGGTTTGCTGCTCCAGAAGATGCTGTCTGTCTTCTCCAGTCATGGTTCTCTCATTACCCTTAACCAAGGAGCTAAGTCATCTCCTTCTCCTTAGCATAGAGCTCAACATATACATATTGTATCATCTGGCTGAGACAGGATAAGTGTTCCATAGAAAGGTGACTTTATCAAAACAGAAAGAAATAATCTCAAAAGGAGAAAGCCCTTTGTCCTCTATTTTTATACTCTTTTTTTTTTTTTCAGAGTCTTCTTGTAATCACAAGGTGACAAGCAAACACACTCAGAAGGGTGGAGAAGGAAGAAGAAATTGGGATCAAATTCCCAGTAGACTTTCATTTTTATTTCATAAGATAACAATGTTATTTTAGCATTATAAAGCTCTCATATATCACGGCCTGCAAAATCTGAGGAGAAGATTATCACTAGGCAAAATATAATCAAATAGAAGTCCAGTTTAAAAAGATCACTTTGGTTCATGCCATAAAACTTTTTTCTTAGTATTCCATCAGGAAGCTTGATCTAAAATTCACTATTAATAGTGTTGAATAATAGGAACTAATAGCATTGAAAATACAATTGACCCTTGAACAACACAGAGGTTAGAGATGCTGACTGACCATGTAATCAAAAAACCCCCAAATCTAGGAATAATTTATAGTCACCCTCCTATGCCTCTGTTTCTGCACCCATGAACTTAACCAGCGATAGGATTGTATAGTGCAAGTATGCATGCTCAACTGTTTTAGTGTCTGACCCTTTGTGACCCTACAGACTGTAGCTCTCCAGGCTCCTCTGTCCATGGGATTCTCTAGGCATGAATACCGGAGTGGGTTGCTGTGCCCTCCTCAGGATTGTGTACTATAGTACTATAAACAGTACTATACCTATTTATTGAAACATGTAAATGGACTCATGCAGTTCAAACCTGCCAGGGTCTTGCCCCAGTGGATCCAGGGAATTTGAAGGGGAGATGGCATAGGCAAGGAAAACGTTTATTTAGAAATATAAAAAAATTAACAAGAAATAATATAGTAGGAAATTTTAGTGGAGAAAAGATGCCGAATAACTTGGTTTATGTGGAGAACTAATAAAATCTCCAGACAAAAGATTTGCACCATCTACATTAGGCCACTGGCATCTGTTTGAAGACTGGAGAATGCCCTGCCTTGGGCTCCTTCTCTCATGGATCTTAGAAGCTGGGGCAAGTAAGTAGACATGGCAAGCCTCCACGATCCAGATGAGAATTCAGCAGAAAATAGAGTAAAAAAAGAAAACAAAGGGGAAACCTGTCTTTCTAATGACTGGACCCCCTCTATTGTCTGGAAAGTCCTTATATACCTTTTGATTTTACATAGAGATCAATGGATAATACAAAATTATTGCAGCATCAGCAGCCCTGACTCTTATCGAGACCAGGCTTTCTCTCTGCATACTTAGTCATATACACAAGTATTAGGTGATTTACATCATCTTCTGGCCAAAAGGCCAATTAACATTCTATGGCCCTTTTTTGATAAGGGTTTGTCAACCAGAAGACTTATTTGTGTTCTTCTTCCCAAAGTCTGGTGCCACTCTCAGAAAGCACTAAATAAAGTTACATTCTTACATAGCAAGGACACAAGAAGAGTGCAGTGATATATAACAAAGAGAAAAGTAATTAACTCAAAAGTCTAGTGTTCCTAACATCAAAACTACTATATTCCTATTTCTGCATCCCAATTACATTGATTAATATCCTTCAGGTGCCTAAAAGATAAAGAATATGGAGGCCTGGTGGCAAATATTAACTCAACAAACTCATCACCAAACTAATTCTTAACTCTAAAAGTCTCTATATCTTTAAGATGTTTTGAGCTTCATGCCGCTCATGGTGGGGGGGCTGTAAACAATCCACAAATTGTAAAGTCTGGCAGACTGGTCAGATAAGTTAGAAAGCCATCAAAGTGGTGAAGCTGAGACATTCTTTTTATATGCAAGAGACTGTTAACTGGAGCTCTGAATTAACTCTTTCCAGAGAAAAGGTGGTAATGTCAGAAGAGTATACTATAGCAGACAGTAAACAGACCGATTTTGGTTTCGGGGTAGATGCTCAGACAGAAGACCCCTCGAGACCTGACTCGCCTTGCCCATCAGGCCTCTCTGCATGACCTTGTCATAGGTGGGATCTCCCGTGCTGGCTCCCAGCACAAACCCACATTGTTCAAGAGTCTACTATGCAATATGTTTAACAATGAACATTGTCTCAAAAGAAAATATTAAAGATCTCAATTACTGTAAGGAAATATTATTCATATATTAAATGAACAATTCAGTCATTTTAATATGACAAATATATTCTAATTATAATTTAAAATCCATTTTATTGTCATCTTTTGCCTCATGTTGAATAAAATACTGTTTTTTATATTGACTATACTTGTAGTCATTTATTTTTTAAAACTATATTTTAATTAGAGGCTAACTACTTAAAAAATTATATTAGTTTTGCCATACATCAATATGAATCCACCATGGGTGTACACGTGTTCCCCATCCTGAACCCCCCTCCCACCTCCTTCCCCATACCATCCCTCTGGGTCATCCCAATGCACCAGCCCCGAGAATCCTGTATCATGCTTCGAACCTGGACTGGCGATTCATTTCACATATGATATTTTACATGTTTCAATGCCATTCTCCCAAATCATCCCACCCTCGCCCTCTCCCACAAAGTCCAAAAAATTGTTCTATACATCTATGTCTCTTTTGCTGTCTCACATGCAGGATTATCATTACCATCTTTCTAAATATGGGTTAGTACACTATATTGGTGCTTTTCTTTCTGGCTTACTTCACTCTGTATAATTGGCTTCAGTTTCATCCACCTCATTAGAACTGATTCACATGTATTCTTTTTAATGGCTGAGTAATACTCCATTGTGTATATGTACCACAGCTTTCTTATCCATTCACCTGCTGATGCACATCTAGGTTTCTTCCATGTCCTGACTATCGTAAATAGAGCTGTGATGAACATTGGAGTATACATGTCTCTTTCAGTTCTGGTTTCCTCGGTGTGTATGCCCGGCAGTAGGATTGCTGGGTCATAAGGCAGTTCTATTTCCATTTTTTTAAGGAATCTCCACACTGTTCTCCATAGCGGCTGTACTAGTTTGCATTCCCACCAACAGTATAAGCGGGTTCCCTTTTCTCCACACCCTCTCCAGCATTTATTGCTTGTAGGCTTTTGGATTGCAGCCATTCTGAGTGGTGTGAGATGGTACCTCATTGTGGTTTTGATTTGCATTTCTCTGGTACTGAGTGATGCTGAGCATCTTTGCATGTGTTGTCAGCCATCTGTACACTCTGTTTTAGTTTGCTTTTCCCCCCATTTCACATGTCTTTGCTGTA
>SJYC01123005.1:0-10716 GCA_006408675.1 Madoqua kirkii
TGAATATGCTATCTATGTTGATCATAACTTTTCTTCCAAGGAGTAAGCATCTTATGTATGTATAACTGACTCACTTTGCTATATAGGTTAAATTAACAGCATTGTATATCAGCTACACTTTGATAAAATATATTTTTAAAAATAAAGAGCTTATTGAATTTTCACTTTCAAATAATCTCACATACTGTATAATTGAATGGAGAGGATTTAGATTCTATAGCTATTTCTCTTATGTATGCCTTATGCCCCCACAAATCCACTCATCTTCCACAAGAAAATATAATTTGTAATGGTATCCATCACACATGATTATATCTTAGTCTTCTTTTTAATAGGAAAGGATGTTAGAGAGGAAATGGTATTGGCAGGAGATTCCTTGGTTGACTACTACAATTTGGGTCGTTTTGGTAAGAAGACTATACGCATTGGCATTATAGATATTTTTATGATTTGGTGAAGCAACTATTTAAGGTATTTTTTTTGAATCTCAATTTCCCAAACAGAAGAATTATAAAACTGGGCTGAGCCACAATTTACCTTTACATTTATGGGAAACATATGACTAAAACATCCCAGGTTTGATAAGCGATATGGATAGGAATTTTAACAAGCAAAGCATAGAACTGGGTCACAGAGCAAAATGGCCATTTTTCACGAGATGCCAAAAAAAAAAAAATTTATAAGACTAGCTTTCTTTCAAAATTCCATGCACAATTCTGACACTGAGTAATAAATATATCGAGCATTTCTTGGACATTTACTGCTTGCCAGGGACTGAGATAAAGATATCACATGTACAATTTATTTCAATTCTATATTAGGAAGTAAGCCATTTTATAGATGAGGAAATTGAGGCAAGAAAGTTTAAGGAACCTATAACTGCTTATCTTCTACCACACTGAACCCCTACTGATAACAAAGTTTTCATTCTTTCTCTGTAAATTACCTTTTTCTAACTTAATCTCTAGTTCAGTGAAGTTGAAGAAAGGACAATGTGCTGAATCCTGTATGCTAGCCCAGGTGCTCCAACTCTGTGAAGTAGATGACATTTTTTTATATAAAATAAAATTGGAAAAAATATTTCTTGCTTCATTTACCATGATTCCATATAGACCTAATTCATGCTTAATTTTTTAGTTCAGAAAAGGGAGAAAAAGCTGGTCACTTACTTCAACTTATACCTTAATACCTCACATATCAAAAGGCTGAAAACGACTTTTTAAAAATCTCTATTCCTACCCACAAATCCCTTTTCAGAGGAAGGCAAAAGGGATACCAGTATCTTTGATTCTCAGTTTTTGGAAAGGACAGTTTTTCATAGAGTTTGCATAATAGAGAAGGCAATCTTATATATAAAATAAAATTGGAAAAAATCTTTCTTGCTTCATTTACCATGATTCCACATAGACCTAATTCATGCTTAATTTTTTAGTTCAAAAAAGGGAGAAAAAGCTGGTCACTTACTTCAACTTATACCTTAATGCCTCACATATCAAAAGGCTGAAAATGACTTTTTAAAAATCTCTATTCCTACCCACCAATCCCTTTTCAGAGGAAGGCAAAAGGGATACCAGTATCTTTGATTCTCAGTTTTTTGGAAAGGACAATTTTTCATAGAGTTTGCATAATAGAGAAGGCAATCTTTTGTAAACATTAGTACATACGTGCCCTTTATAGCCATGCCTGCTCACAAGTAATACTACTTTTGCTCCAGATCTATCAACATGCAAAATAAGCACAACATTTGATTTGTTAGGTTGACCATTTTTAATACATTTTTAATGAGATTTTTATTGAGCATTTGTATCTAAGTCTTTGCCAGTGCGATTCTATTCTGCAGAACAACAGATGGCTAAACCACAGAAATGATACCTGCAGAAGGAATTAAATAAAGAAGGAATATTCACTAGGCTTTGCCTTCTCGTGGCTGCCAGCTGTACGCATAGTTACATGCAATTTGTTAGGTTGACCATTTTTAATACATTTTTAATGAGATTTTTATTGAGCATTTGTATCTAAGTCTTTGCCAGTGCGATTCTATTCTGCAGAACAACAGATGGCTAAACCACAGAAATGATACCTGCAGAAGGAATTAAATAAAGAAGGAATATTCACTAGGCTTTGCCTTCTCGTGGCTGCCAGCTGTATGCATAGTTACATGCAAAACAAGTATAATCTACCATGCTGGTTTCCTTAAAGAGACCATGAGAAGTTGTTAGCACCGTGCCCAGAGACTCAAATATGAAATCAGAAAGAATGTAAGTGGAAAACTGTATTTGGTCTTCACTGGCAGCACTGGCAGTGCTGGGGAATTAGACTAGAACTCTGCCATCTGCGGGCTTGTTTGAAGTACAAGTGCCACCATTGACCTGTAATGATTTAACATCCCTCTTGGGAATACAGAGATTGCAGACACATATGGGGTGAGTTTGTACAGAGAAAAAAAAGGAACAAAGAAAATATGGAGCTTGCTACTTGAGCACTTTTAAGGTCAAGTGCTGTGACTCTAGATGGCCTGATTAAATGAACAGATTCCAGAGGATAATAAATGTTTCCTTGCTTCATGGGTCTATGCTGTAGATCACCAGGTTTCTTGCCGGCCTCTCACTGATATGGCTGATTGTGGTTATTACATATACTTCCCATTAAAATCCACTGTCATATTTCTTGAAGAGCTGTACATATTGGTTTGCTATCATTTGTCATCATGGAAACTTCCTAATAAACCAACTATCATCCGAATTGCCTTGCCTAATTTCAAACATCTCACAGGACCAAGGATTGAGCCATAGGCTCATTTTTATACCAGATCTTAAAGGAGAATACTTCAACTAAACTACTTAAAACTTAGGTGAAGTGTAATTGAATGCATTTGGTTATAGAAACCTCTTTAAAAAAAAAAAAGTCTATGGTAACAATTGTAAAACTCCCTAAATATACTAAACACCATGGAGCTGTATACTTTGAGTGTGCTAACTCTAAGGTAAGAAAAGTCTACGTAAATGAAGCTGTGAAGAAAATTAGTCCATCAAAGTTTGACCAATCCAGCATTGGTTCTTCTTTTAGAGATTTCTAACCTCTCTCTTTCTCTTGCAGGTTCTTTTCTATCCTCCAAGGATCCCTAGTAATGCACTTCAGTAGCCCAGACTCCAAGCAAGTTTTTTCACAGGCATGTGTCCCTTACAAACACATTTCAGTAAAAGCTTAAGTACCCAGCTGAATTTCTGCTTTTTTCACAAATACATTTGCACATGATTTTTCTCATATTCTGCCCACATATTTCATATATATGAGAAGGGTCTCCTGTAACCACAATAAATACAATTTCAGGCTACACTGCTATTGATCAATAGAAGAACTGAGGACCCTCATTTTACAGGAAAGGCCTTGCTTTCAAGTGTTAACCTAGACATATGGCCAGTCTATGTTTCCTCTCCTTTCTTTTGCTACAGTTGCTTTGCTAGCACTTTACACGTGTACTTTCTCTCAGCTGAGCTCATTCAGTTCTTATCTCTAAACAAAAGGAAGAAATCAAAGACTGGCTGACATTCAAGCACATCACTGAGTTTTCACTTTGTTTTCATAAGTGGATTCCTGATAGGCAAGTTTCTCTACTGCAAGTTTTACCGTGAAACAATAAAGCCTAACATGGATGCCTGGGCCATCAGTCCTCTGGACTAAACAAACATTACCTAACAAGTTTTGAAATTTCGTAAGGCTCCATTTATCTTATTAGTCCTTAGAGGTTCTTCACCTGTTAAGACTTCTGGCTGGTGAAGCTCACAACCAATTCTCCTTCAGAGGCACTGAAAGCTCATATTATAAGTAGGAAGAAATGGTCTCTCTTGGGTAGGAGTTGATGCTCTTAAGTTTGTTGCCTTAAGTATACAGACTTTTATAAGTACTGTACTTAAAAATAATTTTTAAAAAGCTAATTTATGCCTATTGTAGAAATATGAGAAAATGCAAATGAAGCAAAAAATAAAAAAATTAAAACACTGAAACTCTTACTATACATAAAAAAATAGCTATTATCAAGTGTTGTGTGAGAGAGAGTGTGTGTGTGTGGATGTATTGTATTGCAGTGGTCCCCAATCTTTTTGGCATCAGGGACTTGTTTCAACACAGACAATTTTTCCATGGACCATGGAAGCGATGGTGCAGGCGATACTGTGAGTCATGAGGAGCAATAGGAGTGGCAGATGAAGCTTCAGTCTCCTACCCATCACTCAACCCCTGCTGTGCAGCCTGGCTCCTAACAGGCTGGTGCTGGCCAAAGGCCTGGCTTTGGGGACCCCCTGATACAAAGCATTTCTCAATGTTTATACTTCGCATTACACCTTACTTTCATTCAGCAAACATGCTTTTAATAATAATTGTGCTTTAGGTTCCATGCTGGGCACTTTGAATGAATAAGAATGATATGGCTAGGCCTTGAAAGCCTTTTCTAGTGGAAGACAAAGCAAACCAACATCAAAGCAAACCAACAAAATAAAATAAAAACTCAAGACACACAATGCATTACAGAAAATGCCATAAAGAAAATATCAAAGGGCTGAGGTGCAGAATTACATCTGGGGCAGTACTCTTTGTAGTTTAGCAGTCCTAAAAGAGCAGCATTTAAGCCAAGATTCAAGGATGGGAAGAAATGTCTCTTTGAAAGACGGATACATGGAGCATCCTCAGGCAGAAAGGCTAACAAATTCCAAGTCTCTGTGATGAACAGTGCGTTGTGTCCACTTAGTGAGGCTATTCAATCAAACACTAATGGAGGTGACTATTTGAAGGTTTTTTGACTAAGATTTATCATCAGTTGACTTTAAGCAAATGGCAGTCTTGGGGGACCTACTCAATCATTTGAAAGGCTTTCAGAGCAGAACTGAAGTCTTCTGGAAAACAACAAATTCTACCTCTGGATTACAGCTTCAGGTTTCCTGCTTCTCATGACTGCCTGCTTCATAGATTTCAGACTTGCCTAGACAGCCCCCAAACCACATAAGCCAATACTGTACAATAAATCTCCTAATGTACATTTTCTCCTGCTTGTTTCTCTAGTTAAATGAAGACTGATAAGAGTCCAAAAGGAGAAAAGGAAAGATATAAGCATCTGAATGCAGAGTTCCAGAGAACAGCAAGAAGAGATAAGAAAGCCTTCTTCAGCGATCAGTGCAAAGAAATAGAGGAAAAAAACAGAATGGGAGAAACTAGAGATCTCTTCAAGAAAATTAGAGATACCAAGGGAACATTTCATGCAAAGATGGGCTCAATAAAGAACAGAAATGGTCTGGACCTAACAGAAGCAGACGATATTAAGAAGAGGCGGCAAGTATACCTGGAAGAACTGTACAAAAAACATCTTCATGACCCAGATAATCATGATGGTGTGATCACTCATCTACAGCCAGACACCTTGGAATGTGAAGTCAAGTGGGCCTTAGAAAGCATTGATATGAGCAAAGCTAGTGGAGGTGATGGAATTCCAGTGGAGCTGTTTCAAATCCTGAAAGATGATGCTGAGAAAGTGCTATACTCAATATGCCAGCAAATTTGGAAAACTCAGCAGTGGCCACAGGGCTGGTAAAGGTCAGTTTTGATTCCAATTCCAAAGAAAGACACTGCTAAAGAATGCTCAAACTACTGCACAATTGCACTCATCTCAGATGCTAGTAAAGTAATGCTCAAAATTCTCCAAGCCAGGCTTCAGCAATATGTGAACCATGAACTTTCTGATGTTCAAGGTGATTTTAGAAAAGGCAGAGGAACCACAGAGCAAATTGCCAACATCCACTGGATCACGGAAAAAGCAAGAGAGTTCCAGAAAAACATCTATTTCTGCTTTATTGACTATGCCAAAGCCTTTGACTGTGTGGATCACAATAAACTGTGGAAAATTCTGAAAGAGATGGGAATACCAGACCACCTGACCTGCCTCTTGAGAAACCTGTTCCATTGGATCATGGACAAAGCAAGAGATTTCCAGAAAAACATCTATTTCTGCTTTATTGACTATGCCAAAGCCTTTGACTGTGTGGATCCCAATAAACTGTGGAAAATTCTGAAAGAGATGGGAATACCAGACCACTTGACCTGCCTCTTGAGAAATCTGTATGCAGGTCAGGAAGCAACAGTTAGAACTGGACATGGAACAACAGACTGGTTCCAAATAGGAAAAGGAGTACATCAAGGCTGTATATTGTCACCCTGCTTATTTAACTTATATGCAGAGTACATCATGAGAAACACTGGACTGGAAGAAACACAAGCTGGAATCAAGATTGCCGGGAGAAATATCAATAACTTCAGATATGCAGATGGCACCTCCCTTATGGCAGAAAGTGAAGAGGAGCTAAAAATCTCTTGATGAAAGTCAAAGAGGAGAGTGAAAAAATTGGCTTAAAGCTCAACATTCAGAAAATGAAGATGATAGCATCCGGTCCCATCACTTCATGGAAAATAGATGGGGAAACAGTGGAAACAGTATCCGACTTTATTTATTTATTTATTTTTTTCCATGCAAGGAAGGACACAATAAAAGACGGAAATGTCATGGGCCTAACAGAAGCAGAAGAGATTAAGAAGAGGTGGCAGAATACACAGAACTGTACAAAACAGTTTTAATAGCCCAGATAAGACAGTTCAGTTCAGTTCAGTAGCTCCGTCATGTTGGACTCTGCGACCCCATGAATTACAGCTTGCCAGGCCTCTCTGCTCATCACCATCTCTTGGAGTTCACTCAGATCACATCCATCGAGTCTGTGATGCTATCCAGCCATCTCATCTTCGGTGGTCCCCTTCTCCTCCTGCCCCTAATCCCTTCCAGCATCAGAGTCTTTTCCAATGAGTCAACTCTTCCCATGAGGTGGCCAAAGTACTGGAGTTTCAGCTTTAGCATCATTCCTTCCAAAGAAATCCTAGGGTTGATCTCCTTCAAAATTGACTGGTTGGATCTCCTTGCAGTCCAAGGGACTCTCAAGAGTCTTCTCCAACACCACAGTTCAAAAGCATCAATTCTTTGGCGCTCAGCCTTCTTCACCATCCAACTCTCACATCCGACAATGGGGTGATTATTCACCTAGATCCAGACATCTTGGAGTGTGGAGTCAAGTGGGCTTTAGAATGAATTACTAGCAGCAAAGTGAGTAGTGGTGAAGGAATTTCAGCTAGGCTTTTTAAAATCTTAAAAGATGCTATTACTGAAGTGTTGCACTCAGTATGTCAGCAAATTTAGAAAACTAGGTGGTGGCCACAGGTCTGTAAAAGTTCATTCTTCATTCCAATCCCAAACAAGGGCAATGCTAAACACAATTCAAACTACCATACAATTGTGCTCTTTTTAGATGCTAGCAAGGTTATGCTCTTAAAGAGACGGTAATATAAAATCACGCTACCTGTCTCCTGGGAAACTTGTGTGCAGATCAAGAAGCAGCAGTTAGAACCAAACATGAAACAACTGACTGGTTCCAAATTGGAAAAAGTCCAAGTTTGTAAATTGTCATCCTGCTTATTTAACTGATATGCAGAATACATCATGTAAAATATCTGGCTGGATGAATCACAGCTGGAATCAAGATTGCCAGGGGAAACATCAATAATTTCACGTATGCAGATATCACTTTAAAAGCAGAAAGTAAGGAGGAACTAAAAAGCCTCTATATGAGGGCAAAAGAGAAGAATGGAAAAGCTAGCTTGAAACTCAACATTCAAAAAAACTAAGATACAGCATCCAGTCCCATCATTTCATGGCAAACTATAGGGGGGGAAATGGCAGTAGTGGAGAAGGAAATGGCAACCCACTCCAGTATTCTTGCCTGGAGAATCCCAGGGACAGAAAAGCCTGGTGGGCTGCCATCTATGGGGTCGCACAGAGTCGGATGCGACTGAAGTGACTTAGCAGCAGCAGCAGTAGCAGATTTTACTTTCTTGGGCTCCAAAATCACTGTGGATAGTGACAGCAGCCGTGGAATTAAAAGGCACTTGCTCTCTGGAAGGAAAGCTATGACAAACCTACACAGCATATTAAAAAGCAGAGAGCTCACTTTGCCAACAAAATTTCATGTAGTCAAAACTATGTTTTTGCAGTAGTTATGTATGGATGTGAGATTTGGATCATACAGAAGTCTGAGCATTGAAGAGTTGATGGTTTTGTGGTATTGGAGATTCTTAAGAGTCCCTTGAACAGTAAGGTTATCAAACTGGTTAATCTTAAAGGAAATCAATGTTGAATATCATTGGAAGGACTGATGCTGAAGCTGAAGCTCCAATACTTTGGCCTTCTGATGTGAAGAGTTGATTTATTGGAAAAAACTCTGATGTTTGTAAAGATTGAAGACAAATAGAGAAGGGGACAGCAGAGGATGAGATGATTAGTTAGCATCACTAACTCAATGTACATAACTGAGAAAACTCCAGGAGATAGTGGAGGACAGAGGAGCCTGCCCTGCTGCAGTCCATAGAATCATAAAGAGTCAGACAATACTTAGCAAGTGAACAACAACAATAAAATAGTAAGAGAATTATTACACTTATCAAGAGAGTACAAGAACAATTCTATGCCATATAAATTTAGAGAGTACAAATAATTATAGCAGAAAACCAATGGGTAAGTAGAACTGCTTTGGTTAAGTGGAGATGGTGACCCATGGCTTTAAGTAAATATGAAAAAAAGGAAAATTAATAATTATAGGCATAAATAACAAGATGCTATGAGAAAATCAACCTGCTTCACCAGATGTAGTGGATATCTTTAAACACATATTTTAATTATGGGTTAGTCATACAATCATAAATGCATACTAAGAAAGCAAAATGGATCTTTAGTATGAGAATTTTTAGGTAATTTTAGTGATAAGACATTAAAAAATAAAAGAATAAAGACTAATGGCAACTGTCATAAATTTATAAGGGGTAAGGATAAATGCAGCTCATAAGGTGATGCTTTGTTTTATTGGACACATGGACATTATAGGGATAGAAATTGAATTACTCAATTATTGGATGATTTTTGTTCATTTTTAGTTATCAATTAATTGAAAATTACACCTTTGAAGGGTTCAGTGTGGAGTCCTATTTTGAAATCTCTCATCTTTTCTTTGCTTCCATAATTTCTTGCAGAGGTATCATCATGAAGGTCCAAAAATGGCTGGAATACACCTGATATGGGCTTTCTTCATGGTTCAGATGGTGAAGAATCTGCAGATGATGAAGAAGGCCCATCCCTGGGTTGGAATGATCCCATGGAGAAGGGAGTGGAAATCCACTCTAGTACTCTTGCCTGGAGAATCTCAAGGACAGAAGAGCCCGGTGGGCTACAGTACATGGGGTCCCAAAGAGTCAGACATGACTGAATGACTAATACACACACACACATGATTCAGTGCTGATTTGTTCAGTCATTTAAAATGTAAGTTTGACGATCAGGAAAGGCTCTTTCAAACCCATTGCCTTACATGAACAGGAAGGATTAGTCTGCTAAGATGAGCCAGCTATCATAACAACACAAGCACACAGGTGGAGAATGGGAAAAGAACATATACCTAAGAAATTCCATCAACCTTCAGTGGTCTTGCCCTAACAATTATAAACTATGGAATAAAGAATGGCAAACACATGTAGACCAGATTGAAAAAATTGCCCACCCAGTATGTGCAATGTGACATGTCTTTCCTATGGACTTAGGACTAAGGTCCAAATCTCCTCTTCCTAATCTATTCATAGATACAGATACAGATTACAAAGTTTAGAATCTTTTTTTTCCTTTGCATAGCTTTCTCAGAGATCTGTATCTTGATGCCTAGTAGTAAAAGATTTAAAAATATTTAGGTAGCTTTCTTCTGCCCCTTGTTCTGTGTGTGTTTACTCATTTTCTCAGTTGTGTCCAACTCTTTGTGACCTCATGGACCATTAGGTAGCCTGTCAAGATCCTCTATCCGTGAAATATTCCAGGCAAGAAAACTGTAGTGGGTTGCCATTTCCTAATCCAGGGGATCTTTCCAATCCAGGAGTTGAACCCACATCTCTTCCATCTCCTGCATAGGCAAATGGATTCTTTATCCACTGTGCCACCTGGGAAGCCCACTCCTTACTCCATGTCTCTTTTAATATTTGACTTAAATGCCTACTGGTTTTTAGTGTCATAAAATCTTTTATTTCTATCGTATGATTCATAATGGTACTAAGAATCAGTAGGTATTTAAGTCTAATATTAAAAGAGACATCAAGTAGAAGAAAACTACCAAAATATTACAAGCTGCCCTAATGTAGGACAGTTTTCTGGGAAAAGTCTATCACCCATTGTACCAACTTGTATATGTACCACCTCAGGACTTCTGGTATAAGCCAGAATCATAGAATCAAGTGGTTATATTGTATGTATCCACCACCACATATAGAATTATGCAGGTAGTGAAGCTAAAACAAGACTTGACATATACAAAGCAAGAAGCTTGTTTATGAAAATCCTTCTAATATTGAGCAAAAAAAGTACAAGCAGACAGTTAGAATACCAGTGAAAGCAGAACTTCTTTTCTATCATGAGTAAACTCAATAATGTGGTATATATAATTAAAAATGTACCATACCACACAATAAAATTTTAACATATTTCTGCACCATTAATAGGAATTATTTTGACACCAAAAAAACAAATCATAAGAAAAAAGTTTCAGATAATAATAAAAGCATACATTCAAAGACTTGGAATAGAAATAATGAATAAGC
>SJYC01123006.1:0-10786 GCA_006408675.1 Madoqua kirkii
CAATAATTTGATTTTTTTTGTTTTTGACAAATCCTTGTTTAGTGACTCTTTTCAACAGAGTTTGAGAATTGGGGACTTAGAAAGTTTGCCTTATAAGAAATATGATTATGTTAACAAAAGTAAACTTAAGGATAGTCATCAAGTTTTAAAGTTCAACCTCTGATTCAACACCACAGATGCATTAACAGAATAATGATATGTTCATCCATGTTTACATTTATGTGTTCATGCGTGTTATGGGAGACAGATACTATAGTCTTAAAAATAAAATACAATTTTGTTAACACTGTATAATGGGCAACCTTTACAATGTCATTTCCAAAACTATAAAGTTGACAAAAATTTCATGTTATAGCTCTTTGAAAAGTACTGTTAACCCAAACATAGCATTCAATTCTTTATTGCATGTTTTCCTGCTATGTTGCTCATTGAAGATCACACACTCATCCTGAAACAGCAAACATTTACTTGGTGGGAAATTTCTTGCCTGTCTAATTTGTAACAGAGAACATTTAATATGAATTCCATTTATAATTGGACTAGCAGCTTCATCAAGAAAACCTTTTACGATCTCTAAACTTGAAAAATAATAATTTAATAAATACTAAATTTCCTGCTATGTGTGAAGCATTATGATAGTGATAGGGTATTCCAACTCTCTGCTTGTACATTTTTGGCCTGATTATTAGAAGGATTTTTCATAAACAAGCTTCTTGCTCCATACATGCCAAACCCAGTTTTAGCTACACTATACACATTGCTCTATACATGGTGCTGTGTGCATACAATATAGCCACTTGGTTCTATGATTCTGGCTTATACCAGAAGTCCTGATGTGGTATGTATATAATACAAGTTGGTACAATAGATGATAGACGTTTTCCCAGAAAACTGTCCTACATTAGGGTAGCTTGTAATACCTTAGTTTATAAGATCATATCTGTCTTTTTAAAGCCTAGTTAAGTGTATTTCCAACTAACCTTCCATTAGAAAGATATTAGTAATAACTATAGCTACTTTTCATGATCACAAGGGAAAATCTGATGAAGCTGAAGTAGAGCAATTCAGTAGACTTGACTGATTAAAATTACAAAGGTTACACAAATGTATAACCATGAATATATTACAAGATTTATTCTTATCACCTTGCCTAGGAGCCTTGGAAAGGGCACACTGGTTCCCTAAACTTGAAGAATCTCTTGATGGTCTCTTGTATTTTAGGCTGCATGGTAAATCCTCTGGGTATGTTCTATCTCCATTAAGGAGGGGGAGGTGTCTTATTTACTTATTTATTTATTTACTGATACATTAGCTTTCTCCTTCTTCCTGTCTGTATATTCCTAACAACATGACTTAACACTCAACTCAAAGCTTATGAAATTTATTCACAAGAGGGTAGAGTAGAAGGACAAGAGTTCATCTTCTCTTGTGAGAACTCCAAAATTACAAGTTGCTGCTGAACAATCATAGACAGGAGAATGTTGGATCCCACCAAAAAAAGATACTCCTCATCCAAGGGCAAAGGAGAAGCCCTGGAAAGATGGTAGCAGGGGCGAAACTGTGTTTAGAATCAAACTCCATCCCTTCCAGAGAGCTCAGAGGGCTCAAACAAAACCTTGTGCACACCAGAAGACCCCACAGATATTGAGCCAGATCTGGCTTTGAGTGTTTGAGTGTCTCCTGAGGAGGTACGGGTCAGCAGTGGCCTGCTACAGGGGCAGGGGCTCTGGGTACAATAGACCTGTGTATGGCATAGGCCCTCTTAAAGGAGGTCTCCATTAACTATACCATAGAGCTGCCAGAACTTACACAGGACTGGGGAAACAAACTCTTAGAGGGGACAAACAAAAACTTGTATGCACCAGGACTCAGGAGAAAGCAGTATTGAACCCACAAAAGATGGATCCAGACATATCTGTGAGTGTCCATGAGTCTCCAGTGGAGGCCTGGGTTGCAGTGGCCTGCTGCAAGTCAAGGTCACTGAGTGCAGCAGGTGTGCATGGGACTTTTTGAAGGAGGATGCCATTTTCTTTATTACCTTCACCATAGTTTGGTCTCAGGTCAAACAACAGGGCAGGAACACAATCCCATCCATTAACAAAAAAATGGATTAAAGATTTACTGAAGATGGCCCCACCCATCAGAACAAGACCCAGTTTCCCCCACAGTTAGCCCCTCCCATCAAGAAGCTTCCATAAGCCTCTTAACCTTCTCCATCAGAAGGCACACAGAATAAAACCAAAATCACAGAAACTTAACCAATCTAATCACATGGACCACAGCCTTGTCTAACTCAATAAAACAATGAGCCATGCCATGTAGGGCAACCCAATATGGACAGGCCATGGTTGAGAGTGACAAAATGTGGCCCATTGGAGAAGAGAATGGCAAACCACTTCCGTATTCTTATCTTGAGAACCCCATGAACAGTATAAAAAGGCAAAATATAAGGCACTGAAAGATGAACTACCGAGGTCATTAGGTGCCTAATATGCTACTGGAGAAAAGTGGAGAAATAACTCCAGAAAAAATGAAAAGACAAAGCCAAAACAAAAATTAACTCAATAAAACAATGAGCCATGCCATGTAGGGCAACCCAATATGGACAGGCCATGGTGGAGAGTGACAAAATGTGGCCCATTGGAGAAGAGAATGGCAAACCACTTCCGTATTCTTATCTTGAGAACCCCATGAACAGTATAAAAAGGCAAAATATAAGGCACTGAAAGATGAACTACCGAGGTCATTAGGTGCCTAATATGCTACTGGAGAAAAGTGGAGAAATAACTCCAGAAAAAATGAAAAGACAAAGCCAAAACAAAAACAATGCTCAGCTGTGGATGTAAGTTGTGATGGAAGTAACATCTCATGCTGTAAAAAAAACAATACTGCATAAGAACCTGGAATGTTAAGTCCACGAGTCAGGGCAAACTGAAAGTGGTCAAACAGGAGATGGCAAGAGTGAATGCCAACATTTTAGGAATCAGTGAATTAAAATAGACTGGAATGGGTGAATTTAATTCTGATGACCATTATATCTCCTACTGTGGACAAGAATCCCTTAGAAGAAATGGAGTAGCCTTCATAGTCAACAAAAATGTCTGAAATGCAGTTTTTGGGTACAGTCTCAAAAATGACAGAATGATCCCTGTTCATTTGCAAAGCAAACTATTCAGTATTACAGTAATCCAAGTCTATGCCCCAACCACAAATGCTGATTTTAGAAGCTGAAGTTGAACATTTCTATGAAGATCTACAAGACCTTCTAGAAGTAATATCCAAAAAAGATGTCCTGATCATTATAGGAGACTGGAATGAAAAAGCACAAAGTTAGGAAATACCTGGAGTGACAGGCAAATTTGGCCATGGAGTACAAAATGAAGCAGGGCAAACACTAACAGACTTTTGCCAAGAATATGCACTGGTCATAGCAAACATCCTCTTCCAACAACACAAGGGAAGACTCTGCACATGGACATCACCAGATGGTCAATAGTGAAATCAGATTGATTATATTCTTTGCACCTGAAGATGGTGCAGTTCTGTGCAGCCAGCAAAAACAAGACCAGGAGCTGGCTGTGGCTTAGATCATGAATTCCTTATTGCCAAAATCAATCTTAAATATAAGAAAATAGGGGAAACCACTAGACCATTCAGGTATGACCTAAATTAAATCTCTTATGATTATACAGTGGAAGTGGCAAATAGATTCAAGGAATTAGATCTGATAGATAGAGTACCTGATAACTTTGGATGGATGTTTGTGACATTGTACAGGAGGCAGGGATCAAGACCATACCCCCCAAAAAAGAAATGCAAAACGACAAAATGGTTGTCTGAGGAGCTCTTACAAATAGCTGGGAAAACAAGAGAAGCTAAAGGCAAATGAGAAAAGAAAAGATATACCCAAGTGAATGCAGAGTTCCAAAGAATAACAGGGAGAGATAAGGAAGCCTTCCTCAATGATCAGTGCAAAGAAATAGAAGAAAAGAATAGAATGGGAAAGACTAGAGATACGAAGGGAACATTTCATGCAAAGATGGGCACAATAAAGGACAGAAAAGGCATGGACCTAACAGAAGCAGAAGATATTAACAAGAGGTGGCAAGAATTCACTGAAGCACAATACACAAAATTCTTAATGAAGCAGATAACCACAATGGTGTGATCACTCACCTAGAGCCAGGCATTCTGAATGCAAAGCCTAGTGGGCTGTAGGAAGCATCACTGCAAACAAAGCTAGTGGAGATGATGGAATTCCACTGAACTATTTTAAATCCTAAATGGAAATGCTGTGAAAGTTCACCACTCAATATATCAGCAAACTTGGAAAACTCAGCAGTGGCCATAGGACTGGAATAGGTCAGTTTTCATTTCAACCTCAAAAAAAAGCAATGCCATAGAAGTTCAAACTACTCAACATTTGCACTCATCTCATATGCTAGCAAAGTAATGCTCAAAATTCTCCAAGTCAGGCTTCAACAGTACATGAACTGTGAACTTCCAGATGTTCAAGCTGGATATAGAAAGGGCAAAAGAATGAGAGATCAAATGGCCAACATCAGTTGGATCATCAAAAAAAGCAAACACTCCATAAAAAAATCTTATTCTATCCACTTCTATTTTATTGACTATGCAAAAGACTGACTGGATCATAACAAAATGTGGAAAATTCCTCCAGAAATGGGAATATCAGACCACTTTATCTTCATCCTGAGAAATCTGTATGCAGGTCAAGAAACAACAGTTAGAACTGGACACAGCATCAGGGTCTTTTCTAATGAGTCAGTTCTTCCCTTATGTCTTCTTTGGAGAAATGCCTGTTTAGATCTTTGGCCCATTTTTTGATTGGATCATTTGTTTTTCTGGAGTTGAGGTGCATAAGTTGCTTGTATATCTTTGAGATTAGTTGTTTGTCAGTTGCTTCATTTGCTATTGTTTTCTCCCATTCAGAAGGCTGTCTTTTCACCTTACTTATAGTTTCCTTTGTTGTGCAGAAGCTTTTGATTTTAATTAGGTCCCATTTGTTTATTTTTGCTTTTATTTCCAGTATACTGGGAGGTGGATCATAGAGGATCCTGCTGTGATATATGTCCGAAAGTGTTTTGCCTATGTTCTCCTCAAGGATTGATTTCTTTTAGGATGGACTGGCTGGATCTCGTTGCAGTCCAAGGGACTCTGAAGAGTCTTCTCCATCACCACAGTTCAGAAGCATCAGTTCTTTGCTGGTTCAACTTTTATAGTTCAACTCTCACATCCATACATGACTACTGGAAAAACAGTAGCTTTTACTAGATAGGCCTTTTTCAGCAAACTAATGTCTCTGCTTTTTGGTAGGCAGTCTAGGTTTGTCACAGCTTTTCTCTCATGGAGCAAGCGTCTTTTAATTTCATGGCTGCAATAACTATTGAGTGATTTTGGAGCCCCCCAAAATAAATTATTTCCATTTTTCCACTGTCTATTTGCCATGGAGTAATGGGACCAGATCCCAGCAATCTTGATTCCAGCTAGTGCTTCGTTCAGCCCAGCGTTTTGCATAATATACTCTGCATATAAGTTAAATAAGCAGGGTGACAATATACAGCCTTGACATACTCCTTTCCTGATTTGGAACCAATCTGTTTCACGTTCAATTCGAACTGTTGTTTCTTGACCGCATACAGATTTCTCAGGAGGAAGGTAAAGTGGTCTGATTTTCCCATTTCTTGAGGAATTGTCTGATATCAAGATTACAGGGAGAAATATCAATAGCCTTAAATACACAGATGACACCACCCTTATGGCAGAAAGCAAAGAAGAACTAAAAAGCCTCTTGTTGAAAGTGAAAGAGGAGAGTGATAACGTTGGCTTAAAATTCGACATTTAGAAAACTATGATTAGGCATCTTTTCTCATCACCTCATGGGAAATAGATGGGAAACAATGAAAACAGTGAAATACTATTTTTGAGGGGCTCCAAAATCACTGCAGATCGTGACTGCAGCCATGAAATTAAAAGAAAATTGTTGGACGAACAAAAAAAAGCTGTGACAAACCTAGACAGCATATTAAAAAGCAGATACATTATTTTGCCAACAAAGATCTGTCCAATCAAAGCTGGTTTTCCCAGTATCATGTATGGATATGAGAGTTGGGCTATAAAGAAAGCTGAGCACTGAAGAATGATGCTTGCGAACTGTGGTGTTGGAGAAGACTCTCGAGAGTCTCTTGGATTGCAAGGAGATCGAACCAGTCCATCCTAAAGGAAATCAATCATGAATATTCATTGGAAGGACTGATGCTCAAGCTGAAGCTCTAATACTTTGGCCACCTGATGGGAAGAATTGACTCATTGGGAAAGACCCTGATGCTGGGAAAGATTGAAGGCCTGAACACAGAAGGAGACGACAGAGGATGAGATGGTTGGATGTCATCACTAACTCAATGGACATGAGCTTGAGAAAGCTCCATGAGTTGGTGGTGGACAGGGAAGTCTCTGGTACTGCAGTCCATGGGGTCACAAATAGTTGGATATGATGAGCGACTGAAGTGATGACATTTAGAGACATTTATAATAGCATTTCCTATAAATTTAGTTCATGGGCTTCCCTGGTGGCTCAGAGGTTAAAGGATCTGCCTGTAATGTGGGAGACCTGGGTTTAATCCCTGAGTCAGGAAGATCCCCTGGAGAAGGAAATGGCAATCCACAATGATGCAGGCCAATTTGTTTTTCTATTGTCTTGTGTAATGCAGTACCAAACAATCCCCTTTGCATTGCCTTATGATTTATTTTATCATCCGGATAAACGACAGCCAGTAAATATCTTCAAGTCAGTGAGGACTTGGAGCCTTTACCATAACCAGGAGAGTAAGGTAAATACCAGAAACAGACTAGGGAATTGTCCAAACTTAGAATGAGAGAAAAGAAATAATACATTTTCCTAAATGTTTTGATTGTTAGTCTGAAAAACTCTATTATCAAAGACACAGAGACAATAAACATTCTGTCTTCTATCACAAGGCAGTGGAGACCTTTTCTGCCCTTAAGTTGATAATTCTGGCTTTCTCTTCAGTATTCCCTGAATGAATCAGCATTAAGGCTGATTAAGCCAGTTGTTAAAATTAAACTGTGCTTGTCAAAATAAATGAGTTACCTACCAACAAAAGAATCTGAGTTTATTTTACCTCCTTTTTATTTTCTTTCTTTTCATAGTTATTTATTAAGGAGTAGTGATTAGTAGCCTCAACATATATATCAGTAACCAGTAATAGATGGATGGGGATAAGTTAAGAATGTATACCAATAATTATTATATGCAAAAAGATAATGCATATGGCTAGCCATTTTCTCCACATATAAACAAAAAAGAAATGCTTTCCAACAACAAAAATATTTTTGATACATTTTAAACTTTGACAATAACTGGGTGTCTCAACAGAGGCAAGAATTTCTTGTTTTGTGGAGATAACATGGCATGGTGGAAGGAACACTGTGTACTCCAAGGTAAAGACAATGGTTGTCTTCGGGGCAGCAGAGCAGGGCAAGTGTGAGAACTTGTTGTAACAAAACTACAAGCTCTATGAATTTTCCCAGTCAATTGAAATTTCTAGACTTCAATCTCTTAGAAAATATAAGTGAGAAACACTTTCACTGCACAATGTATTTTAAAAAAGGAAAAGTCCCTTGCTAACATCTATGTTATTTTTAATTCATATCATCTATCTGTTTAATGAGGAAGCACTATTACCACTCCTGAGGAAGGGCAGTCTGACTTTGTGAATAATTACTATTTCATATTAGGTGTTTTACCTTTAAACTTGAGAGGGCAGCATGTACATTTTATGAGCTTCATCCTAGTTCTTCAGTCTTTGGATTTTTTAGACAATTTCCCTGAAAATGAAAAGATACCAATAAAAGAATCCTCAGTCTCTGAAAAATGTAACGGCCTATGGAATAATAAATGTGACTCCATGTCTGTTGATTCTCAGGAAAAGGAGATAATGGAAAAGTTGGAGATTCAGTTTATTAAGGATATACTAAATGTTCTTTTAAAATTAATTTTGTTATTCTCTGAGAACTTACATATTGCCTATTTTATTAAGTTGTTAGAAAAAATTACTTTCAATCAATGGGAAAGTTATCCATTTTTCCAATTAGCAATTCAAAGTTCAAAGAATAAAATAAATTATTTTTTCCTATCAAGTAGTATCCATATTTCCTTAAAAGTTTACTTTCTTCAAAAACCACTGATATCATAGCTGAAAGCCAGCAGTATTCCATCAATTGTAAGCTGAACTTTTAATTATAAATTATGTTAACATTAATTAACATTTCGATGTGCTGTCCCCTCTGCTTAACTACTTCACAAACAATATATTACTTTATTCTTGTTCAGTTCCTCAACTGTGTCCGACTCTTCATGACCCCGTGGACTGCAGCACCCAAGCTCCCCTGTCCTCCACTAACTCCCGGAGCTTGCTCAAAGTCATGTTCGTTGAATCGATGATGCCATCCAACCATCTCATTCTCCATCATCCCCTCTCCTCCTGCCTTCAATCTTTTCCATCATCACAGTATTTTCTGATCAGTTGACTTTTCGCATCAGGTGGCCAAAGTATTGGAGCGTCAAGATTCAGCATCAGTTCTCCAAAGACAATGCAGGACTGATTTCCTTTAGGATAGACTGGTTTGATCTCCTTGCAGTCCAAGGAACTCTCAAGAGTCCTACAAAATCACAATTAAAAAACGTCAGTTCTTCAGGATTCAACCTTCTTCACCATCCAACCTTCGCATCTATACATGAGCTTTGACTATATGGATCTTTCTTGGCAAAATAATGTCTTTAATTTTTAATACACTATCTAGATTTATCTTAGTTTTTCTTCCAAGGAGTAAGTGTCTTAATTTCATGACTACAGTCACCATGTGCAGTTATTTTGGAGCCCCCAAGAATGAAGTCTGTCACTGTTTCCATTGTTCTCCCATTTGTTTGCAATGAAGTGATGGGAGTGGATGTTATGATCTTAGTATTTTGAATGGTGAGTTTTAAGCCAAGTTTTTCACTCTCCTCTTTCACCTTCAGAAGCTCTTTAGATCCTCTTTTATTATTTTTTTTTTTATCATAAGGGTGGTGCTATCTGTGTTTCTGACATTATTGATATTTCTCCCAACAATCTTGATTACAGCTTGTGCTTCAACCAGTATGACATTTCACATTATGTACTTGGTATATAAGTTAAATAAACAGGGTGACACTATACAGCCTGATGTACTCCTTTCCCAATTTAAACCAGTCCATTTTTCCATGTCCAGTTCTAATTTTTGCTTTGTGACTTGCATGCAACTTTCTCAGTAAGCAGGTGAGATGGTCTGGTGTTCTCATCTCTTGAAGAATTTTCCAGTTTCTTGTGATCCACATACTCAAAGACTTTGGTGTTGTCAGTGAAGTAGAAGTAGATGCTTTCTGGAATCCAATGCTTTTTTTATGATGCAATGGATGTTGGCAATTTTATCTCTGGTTTCTGTGCCTTTTCTATATCCAGCTCAAACATCTGGTAGTTCTCAGTTCACATACTGCTGAAGCCTAGCTTGGGGAATATTGAGCATTCCTTTGCTAGCATGTGAAATGAGCACAACTGTAAGGCATTGCTTTTCATTGGTATTGGAATGAAAACTGACCTTTTCCGTCCTGTGCCCACTGCTGGGTTTTGCAGACTTACTGGCATTGAATGCAGCACTTTCACACCATCATCTTTTAGGATGTGAAATAGTTCAGCTGGACTTCCATTACCTCCACTAGCTTTGTTCATAGTTATGCTTCCTAAGGCCCACTTGACCTCGCACTTAAGGCCGACTTGACCTCCCACTCCAGAACGTCTGGCTCTAGGTGAGTGATCACAGCATTGTGGTTATGTGCCTGGCTGGTACAGCAATGGAACAGCCAAGAGGAACTACCCCACATCCAAGGCCAGGGGCAGCAGCTGGGAGGAGCTACCCCATGCCTGAGGCCAGGGGCAGCAACCAGGAGGAACAACATCATGCACAAGGAAGGGTGGCTGTGCGGGGGCAGGAGGGCCTAGAGGAGCTATTCCATGTTCAAAGTCAGAAGGGGTGGCAGTAAAGAGATAAACCTTGTCCAGGGTAGGAGCAGAAGCTGCACTTTGCTGGAGCAACTGTGAAGAGATACACACGTCCTAGGTAAGACAAACCCAAGTAAGACAGTAGGTATTGCAAGAGGGCATCAGAGGGCAGAGACACTGAAACTATACTCACAGACAACTAAACAATTGAATCACACTAGAACCACAACCTTGTCTAACTCAATAAAATTAAGCCATGCCCTGTGGGGCCACCCAAGACAGGCAGGTCATGGTGGAGAACTCTGACAGAATGAGGTCTACTGGAGAAGGGAATGGCAAGCCACATCAGTATTCTTGCCTTGAGAACCCCATGAACAATATGAAAAGGCAAAATAATAGAATACTGAAAGATGAACTTCCCAGGTCAGTAGCTGCCCAACACGCAACTGGAGATCAGTGGAGAAATAACTCCAGAATGAATGAAGGGATGGAGCCAAAGAAAAACAATACCCACCTGTGGATGTGACTGGTGATAGAAGCAAGATCTGATACTATAAAGAGCAATAATACATAGGAACCTGGAATGCCAGGTCCATGAATCAAGGCAAATTGGAAGTGGTCAAACAAGGGATGGCAAGAGTGAACGTGGACATTCTAGGAGTCAGCAAACTAAAATGGACTGGAATGAGAGAATTTAACTCAGATGACCATTATATCTACTACTGCGG